>PVJD01003005.1:0-178591 GCA_004026545.1 Mormoops blainvillei | reverse complement strand
TAGGTTTCAAGAGTAGAATTCTATAATACATCATCTGTATATTGTATTGTGTGTTCACCACCCAAAGTCAAGTAATTTCTACTGTCCTGAAAGAAAAGCATATTCCTTTAATAGAAAATAGGCAAGTCCTGTAAAAACAACATGTAAACACCCTAATGACATGTTCTCACTTCACAGGGGTTTGATAATAATAGAAATAATGACAGTAGTTACACTAATAATAAGTGTAATGATAGTTAAAGTTTATTGAATACTTGCTATCTTCCAGGAACCTTGCTAGGTGCTTTATGTGTATGTCACTTTTAATCCTACTATAACCCTACAAAGTATGTATTACCTCCATTTGATGCTATGAAGAAACCAAGGCTCAGGGAAGTGAGGTGATTTACTCAGTGGCAAAGCCAGGCTGACATAATTTTGTAACCCAGGTTCTTTGTATTGCATCTTACTTCCTTTTCTAAGTCAATTTGCAAGTGCCTTCTGAGAGTGCAGAAAAATAGCCGTGCTTGGGACACAGACTCAGGGCCGTGCAGAGGGGGGCCTGCAGAACCTAAGACTCCCCCTTCCCTGACCAGGGTGCTGTGTCCTGCCCCTCTTTTCTCTGCCTGAATCATTACCCCTCCTTCAAACCCTTAGACTCTCCATTCTTCCCAGGCATGCCATTGGATTTTTTTCCTAATTGCACTGGTACATCAGAATTTTATTCCTCTATGGGCTAAAATTAGGTTGCTGCCCTTTCTTTAAGTAAACAGGCTTATGAAGCCTTCTAACAATGACCTTTAAGCCATTGGCTGACCTTGAAAATACACTAAATTTTCACTAGAAGCACAGGGGCAGCAACTTCTCTCATGAAGTGCTGTGGCAATTCAGAGACCTGGTTGCTAGCCATTGTGTGACCTTGGTCAGCTTACTGCTCCTCTCTGAGTCTGGATGTTCTAACGTATTAAAAAGGGGCGATGCCCTGGCTGGCGTGGCTCAGCGGATTGAGCACTGGCCTTCAAACCAGAGCGCTGCCAGTTAGATTTGCAGTCTAGGGCACGTGCCTGGGTTGCGGGCCAGGTCTCGAGTAGGGGGCGTGCGAGAGACAACCACACACTGATGATTCTCTCCCTCTCTTTCTCCCTCCTTTTCCCTCTCTAAAAATGAATAAATAAAGCCTTTAAAAAAAGAAAAGTAGGGGTGACAATAGGGAATTTGGAGTGGATGAGATCTAGTGGCAACTTACCAACTTATTCTCTCCTCAACCTGACATGCAGCTGTAGCATCATATTGAGCACCCACACCTGAGAACCCCCTCCCGCGTGGTCGTGGGGCAGTGTGGTACAAGCGAGAGAGCACAGGTTTGCAGTCACAGCGCTCTGGGTTTGAACCCTGCCTTTCTGAGGTTAAGCTCTTTAATGTCCGCAGACATTTGTCGATGGGAAAGCTTCTCTCCTGCTCCACCTCTCATGTCGCCTCCCTGTCTGCTCCCTTGCCTTTGCTGCTCCTCTGTCAGGTCCAAGGCCTCAGCTTTGTGCTGCCTTCAGCACTCCAAGCTTACTAATGCTGATGAATTATGACCCCCTCCATCCCTAGACCTCTTCTTTGTAGCTCGGAAGTGCTCTGCCCTTCAACTGCTCAGTGCCACCAGGCTGTACCTTTGTGGTCAGAATTTTAGGCTGCCTGTCATGATGATGGCTGAGACAGCAGAATGGCAAACGCTACCTTCTGGAGCTCAATTTTAAGGACACAGAGTGAACCTGGTATGACCACCCAGGCCCCATGATGCTCCCTGGATGACCTCTGGGGCACTTCTCAGTGTTCTGTTCATTGGTTCGAGATAGTGGTGCTTCATTACCAGGCATGTCTAATGAAGTGGGGCACCTACTACCACTGTTCCACCTTACAGTTGCCAACTCCTTACCCTCCTGGTCACACTGGTGGGGAGGTTCTCCTCTCAGCTGTTTGCTCCCCCTTTCGACCAACATTTGTTTACTTGTCTACCCAGTGTCTCATTAACCAGACACTCACTCATTTATTTAAATTGACAGAGCCACTGGAATTATAACAAACTTGCAGTTTTTTATCTCTCATAGAGCTAGGCACTTTCCATAGATGATCTCAGTCACTGTGATTAGGAACATAGGCTCCGCAGTCAAAATGTCTGGATTCAAATCCCAAATCTTTTATTTATAGTTGTGTGGCCTAAGCCAAATCCTTAATGTTTTGGGTCTTTACCTTCCTCATCTGTAAAATAGGGAGACAAATACTACCTACAGCATGGCAGTCGTTTAGGAAATAAATGAGCTAATACACACAAAAATGCTTAGGACAGGACCTGACATATATATATGGTACGTGGATAGATAGATAGATAGATAGATAGATAGATAGATAGATAGATATGGTTTATATATATATATTCAATATAAATAATATAAATTAGCTATTATCACTAAAGAACACAATAATCTTGTGAATTATTATTATCCACATTGGGGGATATAGCAACTGAAGCTAAGAAAAGGTGGAAAATTTCCCAAGTTTAAAGACCTGATCAATGGTAGAGCTGTGATTCAAAACTAAGCAGTCCTGTCTGTGGGATCTGCAATTTATGCAGCAGAGGCATGAGGTGGGGTGGCAAAGGTGGTGAAGAGAGGATGATCTAAGACAAAACAATGAAAACAAAAAAAGCCAGATGTTGTCTCACATATTTAAAGGTTATTCTCTCCTGCCCTACCTTCTGACTATACTCATGACTTTCTGAGACAACCCTTTGCAAGCTATGACTTTGTAAAAGAATTCGTCCTCCAGCAAGCCCCAGATTCCTCTCGCCTTTGCTGTATTGCTCCCCTTTCCAGGAACACCATTTCTGCCGGAACCTGGAGGAGGCTGTACTGACCCCATCAGCCAGTGATACACAACTTGTTTCCCAGTCTTTTTTCCCCATGGGTTCCAGAGCAGGGCAGATAGAGAGTGTTTGAATATTTCCATACCATTGCTTTATGTCATGATTAGCCTTGCCGGTGGAGAGGCAAGGAGAAGATATAATCTGTACCTTACAGATAGAAAAGCCACGGCTCAAAGAACTTGTGAGATCCAGTCTATGTTCGAATCTGTGCATGGGCCTGCAAAAATGCATTCATCGTGGATGACCTAGCTTTTTCACTGGCAGAACCGTTTTCAATAGGATTAAGGCTGACTTACACAAGAGAGCTAGCACAGCCTGGGTTGGCAAATGGCATATGGAGACAAAATGGTGAGAGAGTTGCTGCTGGGAAAATAACATGTTTAAGAGTTGTGTCCCAAAGAGTAGTAATTCCAGTAATTGCTGACTTCTACATTTTTGTTTTTGTTTTTCCACTTTGCTCCCCATGCCTTAATGTATGTAGATGGTTAGGACTAGTTCCTTCCTAAGAAGATCTGCGACTTACCATTTTCCTTTAATACTTTAATACATAAGGCTTCTGGGTCAGACCCAAGGATACCCTGGGAAACTTAGTTCATCCATCCTATTATCAATTATCCCCTGAGCAGCTGCGTCATGCCAAGTCCTGCCTGGGCATTGAGAATATTAAAAAGCTGGAATGTTCCCTGCCCTCATGAAGCTCACAGTCCATTGAGAGAGATACACACGATTGCACCAAATACACTGTTGCAGAGAAGATACAACTGCACCAAATTCAAGACACAATTGCATGTTACAGGGTTGTACCTAGGGGCACAGAAGATGAAGGAGCCACTTTCACACAGGGTACCAAGAAAGGTCCCCTAGCTATAGCAAGTCTTGAGTTGTCTTGAAAGATTCAAGAAAAGGTGTTACCTGGGTATTTAGGAGCAGGAAGGGAATTCTAAGCTAAGGCAGCAGCATGTGCCTAAAAGTAACAGTTTAACGTGTTCTAGGAACAACAAGTAACAAGTTCAGTATGGCTTCTCTTTAAACTAATGAAGTCATGAGGAGAGGTAAGTTTGAGGAGGTGAAGTATGCATATGTCACAGACTACTTTGATAGCTTGTCCTTAGGGCAATGGAACGTCTCAGGAGGGAAGTGACTTAGCCAGTAAATGCATATCCTTGCATGTTAGAAATGGAGTAGAGTGAACCGTTGTAAAGGATCTGGAAGACCTGGGTTCTGCTTCGTTTTCCACCCCCTACAGATTGAGTGAACATGGTCAAGTTTTGTAATATGTTTAATCTGTTTTGTCACCTATAAAATGGGAATAATATGTGACCCATCATCCTATAAGGTTATTTTGAGAAGAAAATGAAGATATTGATATGAAAATTATTTGTGAATTATAAAAATTTTTGTCATAATTATTTATAATACCTTCTTATTCTATTAAGTTTATATTCTCAATAGACATTTTAATATTCCACAGAAAACAGAGCTAGCATCTGCAATGAAACATTTTATGATTACTTCCTGGGGATATTATTTAGTACTAAATTTAATGGCAGTAACGCTATTGTAAGTATAGAGATAATGGGAAAGAAGGGAAAAAATAGAGTAGTTATTGAGTATTTATGCATCAAGTACTATGCTAGATTCTTTATATGCTCTTAAACCATTCTTTCAGTACCCCTGGAAGGGAGGTGTTATTATTCCATTTTACAGGTAAGGAAACTAAGTTTCAAAGAGCTGTAATAACATATTAAAAGTCACTCATCTGGTAAGTTCAAAGCCAGAATTATAACCCAAATATGCATTAACTCAAATTTTGCATTCACCTGTACACATTGAGTTGCTTGGGAAATGAGAAGAAGCAAAGGAGATAGGAAATGTTTGCAGATGGAAATAAATATGGCATGTGTTTGAGAGAGCAGGAACCCTGCTCAGCTGGGAAAGAGGAGGTGGGTTTGGGATCATTGAAAAACTTGACCCAAATTGTCATGAAAGCCATACCACAATTTTGTTCTGCTCCTGACCTGCAGGCAACTAGATGCTCTTGCCTAAGGAGATCTAAGTAAGACCATTTTAAGGGGAAGATTAGGCCAAGTGAAGAAAGCTTCAGAGAAAAGCAATGACCTAAACAATGTTGGCATTGTCTAAGTTTGATAAAAATTGTAGTTAAATAATACATTTCTTCTGTTTATATCTTTTAAGACACCAAAGTCCTAGAGTATATAGACAATAGAAAATTTAGTTCTTATTGTGTCCTATAGACCTCAAACCATTAGAGAGTGCACAGTTCTCGTGGTCATCATGGTAGGTTCCTAGAGGAGCTTTAGCCTGAATTTCCTTCTGGTTTCTTTCTAATAACTATACTGGACTACTAGGTCCCTTGCCTGACATGTTCTTCCCTTCTTTTCTGTCAATCAATATTGTGTCCAACCATTAGGACTCAATTCTTTCTTGAAGTTCCTACCTTGACTTCATGCAGATTTAACTGCTCCTTTTCCCTCTATTTCCAGTGGCTTCTCATTAAGTTTAAAATAACATTCAAATTCCTTATCTTAGTCTATAAGGCCCTGCATAATTTAAGCCCTGCGTATCTCAACAACTTCACCTTCATTTTGCTTCCCATTTCTCATTAAGCTCCAGGCATACTAGCCTCTTCAGTTTTCTCAAATATTCCAAACTTATTTTCTATATCAGGATTACAGCAGGAATTTTAAGAGAATTTAATAAAGGGATAATTTACAAGGGTGTTGCCAGGATATAGGAAAAAACATAAGGTATAATGCAATACCTGGAGCTACTCATATTAAGGCACTGTTATCTCCCAAGACCTGAAAAGGCAAAGGAAGGAAGTGGTATCAGACTCTAAAACAAGAGTCTGTTGGGAGGGTCACCTGATAGGAGTTGAGAAAGAAAAAGTTGAAAGGCACAACTCATTTAAGACGACCCCACAAGGAAGGACCCAGGGAAATAGAGTCAATTCTCTCCCCGCACCCACATTTTCCTGGGGCTCTTCATTGTCTAAGTTCAACCTGGAAGTTAGTTGGCAAGAGAATCCTTTTTATTTAGTAGGTTGAACCAATTGCCAAAATCACCACTTCCGTAAGATTCAACTCAATACATACGGGTCAACTCTCTGAGGCAAAGAGCAGAGATGAGAAGGGTGAGAGGGGACCCGAGAAGCAAAGAGTCTTTCTCATCCTGATCTTCAAGAGGCTTTCTTGCCATGTCTCCCTCCACTCCAATGTTCGCTCTTTACAGAAGCCTCCCCTGACCACCCAGTCAAAGCAGTGCAACCCTGAACATCAGCATCATTATTAAGTCATTAGATCTCATTTTACCTGTAGTGTTTATCACCATCTGAACTTACCTATTTTATTGTTCTTATTAAAATTAATTTTCCATCTTGCTCCACTAGAATTAAACTTTCTGTCTTGTCTGTTTAATTTACTACTGTGTTACCAGCATCTAACTCAGGGCTGATGCATAGCTGGCTCTCACTAATTCTTTGTTAAATACATGAATTCATTATTCTTTCTCTCCATAGCAGCATGTACTTCTTTCATGGCATTATTATGTCTGACTTGTAATGTAGTTGTTTATATGTCTTCTTTGAGAATAACAACACTAATTTATGCTTTTTAACACCCAGCATCTGGTAAATGGTATAGTACATAGTAGGAGATTACTAAAATTTTTAATTAATTAACTGTTCACCTTAAAACAGGTCAGGAATCTGACACTGGGCGGGAGCTCTATGGCATTCTATTGGGTTCGCCAAAAAGTCCATTTAGTTTTTTTCCATAAAATAAAAGACACTTTTTCATTTTCATCAATAATTTTATTGATTTGGATGTTTTGAGTATGTCAGCTCTCTCCCGCATGGTAGAATGTTGATTGTTCTCGGTTAATGTCTCCATTTGCTCACTATCAACTTCAACTGGTCTACCCAACTGTGGGACATAGTCCAGCAAGAAGTCTCCAGTATGAAACTTTGCAAACCACTTTTGACACGTTTGATCAGTCACAGCACCATCTCCAAACACCACACAAATCTTTCGTTGCATCTAAGTCATGTTTTTACTTTTCTTGAAATAATGAAGCGTAATATGTTGAAAGCATTGTGTATTTTCTTCCATCTTCAATATTAAAATGGCTACACAAAAATTCAACAATTTTTAAAAAAATGCACGCTGATATGACAGCTGTCACAATAAAATGTAACAAAATTGTTTTGAGTGAAGTTAAAGACAACCAAGTGCTACCAGAGCCATCTTATGGAAAAATCCAAATGAACATCTTGACCTACCCAGTATTTTGAACTCAAGAAACTATCCTGTGCTATTACCTGATTGTTGCCTACCTGTGTCTTGTCACCTTAGTTTCTGCAAGGATACACACTACGGTTTCTCCTCTTAGGTCCTCCAGAGCATCCTCAGATTCTCATTTCATGTTTTTTGATTCTTGCTTTGCACATATTTCTAATTAGTTTTCTTGGCTGCTTTCAGAGTCCACAGTAAAACAAATGAAGGAAGCGGAAAAGATAAAGGGCTGCCGTAGCAAGTAGATTATCAGCCACATGAGCAGCAGCCAGTCATCCGACAGCAAAACGGGGAACAGGAATAGCTTGAATTCAGGCTGCGTGGGAGTGTAACCTTTACTCTCTGATTACTTGTCATCCAAGTATCTAGAGAAGTCTCTAATACATGTTAGTAGTAATAACAATGATTAAAAATAATAACTTAGGGCTATTAGGTGACAGATGCCTGATTTACACCTAGACTTTGGTTCCAAAGTCTGTGCTCAATAAATATTTGTTGAATTAATGAATAAATTTTAAAAATGAATGAATTAAATGTGTTACTTCTCAGTCTCTGGTCCATTTGATTTCATCATAGGCTGGTATTTATGCTTAAGAATAACTGCAATTTACACTGTACTTGTAATATTTGTTAAGCCAAGTATAACTGAATCTAAGTGGAGCAAAATTAATAATGCTCTTCCTTTTTTTAATACCAGTAAATGTTACTATGCATTTCTATTGTATTTAAATATAAACTTCATTAAAATTGTGTTTCTCCCTTGACTTGCTATCTCAGTAATTAAAGCTGTTTTTCAGCTCTCGGAAATGGCATTCACCTTTAAAAGCCCCAAAGAAGGAGTACAAGTATTTAGTCCTCGTTTTACGTGATGACGATTTCCTCTTAGACACAATCCCATTGCATTTATAATACTTGCCCGAGTTGTGCCAGTCACATGGCTCCAAAACCAGCCAAAGAAAGAGGACTCAACTTTAAAGCAAAAAAAAAAATATAAAAGAGAAAAAAAAGATTTGGATGCATGTGATACCACCCTAACAGTGCCTACAGAACCTATACCTATTACAGTGCATGCAGTTCAATGGGCACATTCAGGAAGTCCTTATCTTCGCAACTTGAGAGCCCCCAGAATTGTGTTATGTCAAATACTTTGCTAGCTGGCTTGGATCCTCAGCAATCATGACTCTGGAGCCTTGACAGCTTTTTTTAGATGACAAAATATCTCCTTTGGAAATCTGTGCAAGTTGAAGGGCCGTATTCTTCTGTACTGACCTGTCCTGGTGTGATGAGTACAGTTGTGGGTACCCTACCTTAAGGGGATCATGTAGCTTTCCTGGGAAAGGTCAGTCTGAGAGGAGAAGGGTGTGGAAATGAGGATGAAGGAGCTAGAGATGTTGAGCCAGGGGAAAAGTCCACTCTTGAATTTGCTTGCTCTGTGACCATGGGCAATTCTGCACAACTGGGACACTCCAGTCCTCAGTTTCCTCATCTACAAATTGTGCTTGTCAAGTGTTGTTGTAATAGTAAAATAGAAAACACAAGGATGGGAAAGTACCAAATGAATGATAAAGTTTTACCTAATTTACTGTTTTAGTGTTGTCTAGATAGTTTGTGATACCAAACATTCAATCAAAAAAGTGTAGTGTATTATAAAAAGTGTTAGCCTCAGAGACAGAAAAAATGAGTACATATTTTAGTTTTGCCACTTGATGGCTGGGTGACTTTATGCTACTCACTTAATCTTCTGAGCTTCAGCTTTCTAATCTATGAAATTGGAATTCACAGGATAATTCAAAAAACAAATATCGAACCCCATTTTGGGCATGGATCTGCTGGTATGTGGGGGAAAGAAATGTAACCGCTTATTTTGTAGCCTGATGTATCATTAGCTATTTCCAAACAGGATTTAAAGCAACAAACAATAAAAAAATGTTAAAATAGCCTCTTGTCAGGACTGTTTACACTATAGTATCATTTGACCCTCACGATGCACTGTAGTCCTATGGGACAGGAAACGCAGTAACATTGTTGCCCTCACACTCATACATCCATCTATTCATTTAACACATTTATGTGTATTAAGAGCCAATTATTGTGTATAAAGTACTGTAATTGCTTTTCAACTGTAAATATTTGTATCATTTCCTCACATGGTTTTCACTCAGAAAAAAGAAATCTGCAAAGGTCCTCATTGGATGTTCCCTGTGCAGCTGTATGGAGAGGAAAAGATCCTTGAGCTTAAAGGCGAGCAACCTGGAATTTGAATTTCTGCCCCACCAAGGTCTCTGGGTTGGTTGTAGAGCATGGCACATAGCAGGCTCTTGATAAAAAGTAAGAGAATAGATATATAAATGGATGAATAAATAAATGAATGATGCCTCTTCATGAGCCTGTTTGCTCACCTCACCTCTAAAACAGAAATAACGCCTGGATCCCAAAATGATTGAGAGATTTACATGAATTATTGTACTTAAAAAGTGTTTCTATACACGGCAAACCAACAAATATGACTGGCTGTTCCTGAGCTCCATCCTTCTCTTAACCCAGTGCAGGTAGCCATAGTTCCTCCCTGGAAATTACCTGCTTGCTTGACTGAGTATGTTTCAGAAACCTTTCCTCTTGGACAGATAACCCTGGTTGCATTGCTTATAATAGATTACAGGGCTACAAGTAAGGAGGCCAGTTTTGAACTATTCCTGTTATCTAGGCAAGAGATGGTGGTGATTTGAACCAGAGTGGTAGCAGTGGATTGCTTATTGGATTTATTTTTCAAGTAAGCCCAATAGTAGTTCTTAAAGAATTGGGTGTGTAGTGAAAGATAGAGAGGAGTCAAGGATGATGCAGGATTTTTGCTCTGAGTTAGAAGGATGGAATAGCCATCAACTGAAGTGGCAAAGACTATACATGGAGTAGGTGTGTAGAGGTAAGGGCAGAGTTCAGTTTGGGGCATGTTAAATTTGTGGAGTTTATTAGAATCCAAGTGGCAATGTTGAGGAAGCAGTTGGATATGTGAGTCTGGAGATAAAGAGAGGTTTGAGCAAAAGACATAAATTAGGTCAATGGTGCCACTGCAAGGTCAAGTGGGATGAAGACAGCCATTGCCTTTGACAGCCAGGAGATCACCATGATGATTTTAGAGACATTTCAGTGACATAGTATGAAAAGAAGTCAGACTGAGTTGTGTTAAGGAATAAATGGTCATCAAAGGCAAAGTGATAGTTAATGTGAATTACTCTTTTAAAAGTATTTTGACAGTGGAGGGAAAGGGCAAAGGAGGCAGGAGCTGAGGGAAGAGAACTGGTATTTTAATTAGGCTGTAATGTTAGTGAATTGAGCACTCCATACCTCCTTCTTCATTTTTCCATCTAGTCCCCATACCTCCCTCCCCCCAGCAATCACCACTCTGTTGTCCATGTCCATGAGTTCTTTTTCCTTTTTGTTCAATCCCTCCCCTCCTAACCTCCCCCAGCAGTTGTCATCCTATTTTCCACCTATGAGTCTGTCCCCGTTTTCCTTGTTAGTTCACTTTGTTCATTAGATTCCACATATGAGTGAAATCATATGGCATTTGTCTTTCTCTGACTGGCTTATTTCACTTAGCATAATGTTCTCCAGGTCCATCTATGCTGTCACAAAGGGTAAAATTTTCTTGTTTTTCACAGCCGAGTAGTATTCCATTTCGTAAGTGTCCCATAGTTGTTTCATCCACTCACCTACTGAGGGACACTTGGGCTGCTTCCATATCTTGGCAATTGTAAATAATGCTGCAATGAACATAGGGGTGCTTATGTTCTTTCAAATTAGTGTTTTGTTTCCCTTCAGATATATTCCCAGAAGTGGGATTACTGGGTCAAAAGGCAGATCCATTTTTAATTTACTGCTTTCCACAGGGGCTGCACCAATCTGCATTCCCACCAACACTGCAAAAATGGTTCCCCTTTCTCCACATCCTCTCCAGCACTTGTTGTTTGTTGATTTATTGATGACAGCCATTCTGACAAGTGTGAGCTGATATCTCATTGTGGTTTTAATTGGGGTAATTGTCTGAAGGACTAGTATATTTTTGTATTTAAATAGAAAAAATTGAATTATAGCATAAACAGCCATAGAAATTTCTGCAGAGTAGTGTTTTTCAACATAAACCATTATCCCTTCCAGCCATACGTATAGACATAACAAAGTTTCTATATTTATGTTTTCATTAAAAACAAAATGATTAATTTCACAAGTTAATTTATTGTATTTGTCACAACAGCCAAATTCAAATTAAATAGTCTAGTGCTTAGAGATATTAAAGCCTGACTTATTGAAAGGAGTCTGTAATTTCGGTGCAGTTTTCTTAGTAACAGCCTGTAGCTGTTATTTTCTAACAAGAAATTCAAAAGGGTTTCACAGCACCATTTTTTCTGATGCAGTATTTTTAGAGATTTTAAATTGGTCCATGGTTACTTTCCGAAATAAAATTCTCTAATACCTGTTAACTCTGGGAGCAGCAACGCGTAGAGAATAAGGTGCAGCTTGAAGGTCGGAAAGATCTACATTTGAATTCTGGACTTAGGCAGCCCTTCAAGTCTCTCAGCACTTTCCCCATCTTTGAAATGGGGTCAGTGAAACAGTTTTAAGAGTAATTGTGTCAAATGAGTTGAAGCAAATGAAACACCTGGCATCTGATAACTGTTCCTTTTTAAATTGTCTTCACTTATGTTTAATGATGAAACAAGATTTTCTTACTTTCTAAAACAGAGGGTTTGTCATTTTTTCCTATGTGCTTGCCATTATGAGAGATCATATGAAAATTAAAATTTGTGATTTTTAAAAAATTGCTTTGAATTAAAAATATTTCTTTATAGTTTTGACTATGAGTTTTTTCATAATTACTCTTAGCTTACATGGTCATAAAGTAATGTGTGTTCACTACAGAAAGTTTATATTCTGAAGTATAGAAAAGCTTAAAGAAAAAACAAAAAAAAATCACCTGACATCACATAATTCAGGGGGACACTGCTATTAACATTATGGTTTATTTCACTTACTCTGTGTACATGTGTGTGTTGTGCATGTCCCTTTCATTTTATAAAACTGAGATCATAAAAATACTCTGGCTTCTTATTCTTCTTTTAAACAGTTGTTTTTGTATTGCAATATATCACAAACACTTTATATATCATTATAGTTTGCAAAAATACTGTTTTAATGCCAACAAAGTATTTCATCATATACATATAACTTATTTAAAAGAAATCCATTTTTATACATTTACATTGTTTCTAAGTATTTGCCCTTATACATAACCTGTCATTCCAGCAATGTGAATAATTGTTTCCCTAGGATAAATATTTAGCAGGGTAAATTACAGAGTCAAAGGGTATGAACAGCCACATATTGTCAAATTGCCCCTAGAAAAATTTTTTACCAATGTACAGTCTCATTGAACTGTGTAAGAGTATTCATTTCTCCACTCTTTGTCATACTGGGTATTATTTTAATAGTTACCAATTTGATAGAGGAATATACTACTTTAGGGTTTCCTTTTATATTTATTTAAATATTAGTGATATTAGACACCTTTATATTTTTATTAATTTTTTATATTTTCTCTAGGGAATCCCATTTTTCTAAAAAAAAAAAATTGAAACATGAAATCCTTTGATGTCTTCTGACTCTAAGATAGATATTTCCAGTGAAGTTGAACTTGGTCACCTTTAATATCTCTTCTATTCCCAAGTCATATGATTGTGTGATTTATAACCACTATAATTTTCCTTTATTTCACTTATGGAGATGAAGTGACTTTGGAGTCAAAAGTATTACCCAGGCACTTAAGATTCTCCTTATTCCTCTTAGTCCTGGATCAAGCTAACTGGAAGATGGAAAGTTGTCATAAGTTCCTGTTCAAAATCTATGTGCATCTACACATCCCATTTAAAATACGTAAGTCTTTCCTATATTTTAATGGGAAAATTCTTTGACTACACAATTCCCTTGAAGTCTTTCCCTTGGTTAAAAAAAAAAACTTTTTGAAAGAGTTTTCTATACTTCCTGTTTTCATTTTTTGCATTCATTTTTCCATGACTCTTCAACACTGCCACCACCACTCCAATGAAACAGCTCTTCACAGGTCAGCTATGACCTTCTTGTCGCTAAATCCAATAGACAATTTCATTCCTCATCTTTTAACTTTACTTGAGCCTGTTGACCACACTGTCCTGAAGTCTTAAATTTCATGAGACTACTCTCTCCCATTTGTTTTTTTTCTCAGTAGATCTTCTATAGCTTCTTCTCCCTTTGCTAATTTTCTAAATATTGGTAATCTTCAACTTGCTTGGTCCTCATCTTTTATCAATTTCTGGACTCTGCTAGGGAAGTTCAAATAATCCATTGGCATTAATTACCAACTATATGTTTCCTCCTGGTTCTTTGATTTCATATACAAACCTATGTTTTCATCTACTACTTTCATATCTCTTCTTTGGTATATTGTAGGTGTCTCAAATCCCATTCAAAACTAGACTTGTCATCATCTCCATAAACTGACTCTCCTTTGGGGTCTACTATTTTGGAAGATGCCATTACCGCTCATTTAGTGTCCAAGGCAGAATCCAGAGTATTATTTTTGATTCTGCTCTTTCCAGAATCCAGTCAATCACCAAATCCTGTCAATTCTATCAATTTGGCTTCCTAAATATCTCTCCAAAACATGTTGTCATTGTTTTTAAACACACCATTCTCTCTTGCTCTGGGCATTTGCATAGGTTATTATGCCTATTTCAGAAATTATTATGATATCTTTTTCAGGTCTCAGCTCACCCTGAGAAATCTTCATAAGCCTCTAATTTGTTTTGGTTGTTTCTGTGATGAACTACCACATGTCTGGATTTCCCCAACATAGCATTTAATGCACTGTTATTGCTCATTTGATTCTCTATTTTACAGTACAGTAGAAACTTCATAAGAACTTTGTCCTTTTAAGTAAAATCAACTTTATTAACTTGTTATTTATGTATGATAAGCTGGACATATTTTAAGGGCAGAGATCAATAAGTGCTGACAGATTTATACACCCATGGAACTACCACCAACAATCAAGATAAAATATTTTCATCAATCCCAAAAGTTCTCTTGTGCCTCTTCCCTTCATCTCTGTCCCCTTGACTCAGGCTACCATGGATTGCATTCTTCCTTTATAGATTAGGTTTGTCATTCCTAGAGTTTAATATAAATGAAATTATAAAACATATTTTTACTCTAATTTTAAGTTGAGTTTCTTTCAGCACCCTAAATACCATTCAACTGTCTCCTGGCTTGCATGGTTTTGGTGAGATTCCTACAGCTTTATACAGTATTGTCTCTTCCCCTTACCTTGCTGTCTTTAAGCTTTTTCTCTTTATTTCTGGTTTTCACAAAATTTATTATAATGTTTCTTGGGTAGTATTCTACTGGGTGTTCATTGAGCTTCTTGCACCTGGGTCTATGGGTTTATATTTTTCATCAAATTTGAAAACTTTTAGCCACTTTTTTTCAAAGAATTATTATTTTTGTCCTTCTTTCTTCACTCCTCCTGTGACTCCAATTGCACAAATATTAAACTATTTGATATTGTCACTGAGACTCATAATTTTTTTGGTCTTTTTTATCACTATGCTTCATTTTGTATAGTTTTTAATGCTATGTATTCAAGCTTTTCAATATTTACTCCTGCAGTATCTAATCTGAGATTAATTCTGTCCAGTGAATTTGCATTTCAGACTTATATTTTTCATCTTTAGAGGTTCCGTTTGATTTGTTTATATCGTCTATTTGCCTCCTCATTATGACTTTTTCCTTTAAATACTTGACATCATTATAGTTGCTCTTTTAATGTTCTCGTATGCTTAATTTTATTATAACTACAATTTATAAGCTTGCTTTATTAACTTATTTTTCTTCTGATTATTGGTCACATTTTCCTGTTTCTTGATATTTCTTTAATTTTTAATTTACTGCTGGACATTGTGGATTTAACAGTGTTGTATGTTTGTACTTTGTTGTCTCTCTTTAAAGACTGGGTTATTTTGGCCAGAAGTTGAGTTACTTGCAGTTCAGTGTGATCATTTCGAAGTTTGTTTTTAAGATACTTCAGGGAAGATCTAGAGTGGCTTTACTCGAGGAATAGTTTAGCTCTGTTTCTAAGGCCTGGCCCTTCTAGGGTCTTTACTGAATGATCCAAGGGATCAAGGAGGACTCTCCATTCTTGGAACATGAACAATTCCTAACTCTTCCATGATCTCTGGAAATCGTTCCACTCACAGCTCTCCCTAGTTACCCTTTCATGTTCTCATGGAGTTTTACCCTTACATACACATTTGAAGACAGCAAGGACTCCAGGACACACTATGCAAATTTCTGAAGCTCTTTTTCTGGAAGTTTCCTTTTCTCAAGGACTAACCCTTATCAGCACAGAATCCCTGGACTCTGATCTCTGTCTTCTCAATTTAGCAACACCATTAGGCTATGTTGGTATCCCTTCCCTTCTCATTGTTCAAAATATGCCTCTAGGTAAAAAAACCTAGTTAATTACAAGGCTCACCTCACTT
This sequence comes from Mormoops blainvillei, assembly GCA_004026545.1. Lineage (NCBI taxonomy): Eukaryota > Metazoa > Chordata > Mammalia > Chiroptera > Mormoopidae > Mormoops > Mormoops blainvillei. Next base: position 162,818 of record PVJD01003005.1, on the reverse strand, counting down.
CTTCCCTCTTATCTGAGGCATTAGAGTCCTGCTTTGCCTATCGCCCAATATCTAAAAACAAATGTTTAATTTTTTTTTCAGATTTTTAGTTGTTTAAAACAATAAGGTAAATCTGCTTATAATTATTACATCAGGACTGGATGTGTCTTTGAATATATCATAGCTAAGATAGTATATATCATAGCTATATATCATATCTAAGATAGTATATATTCAGGACCTTCAACATCAGAGTCTATATCAAAGCTGAATTTCAGTTCAGTTTGTGAAATGTTCATAATCACTGACAATCTCAAAATTCTTTACAGGGTTCTGAGATATAAAGATAAAATTGAGGAAATCCCTTTCTAAAACTCCCTTAAAATTTAGAAAATGTCCTTAGGAAACACAAATAGGTAAGTGATTTGTGACAAATCGTTTTATAATATATCAAAAAAGGCACCATAACCACGGAATAATTAAGAAAGGAAGGACTGGGTAACATTAGCACCAATGTTACAATGTCTTGTACAACCAAGACAGATCTTGATTGTACAGAATATTATTTGACCAACCATTTACTATGTGTGTAACTTTGGGGAAATTAACAGTTGTCTAAACTTGTGTTTTTTCAATAGCTCCTAAAACCCTTGGAATGGACCTGGAGATTATTATGCTGAGTGAAATAAGCCAGTCAGAAAAAGACAAATACCATATGATTTCACTTATACGTGGAATCTAATGAACAAAATAAACTGATGAACAAAATAGAAACAGACATGGATAAATAGAACAGACTGACAGCTGTCAGAGGGGCGGGGGAGAAAGGACCAGATTAAAGAAAGTAAAGGGATTAGCCAAAGAACATATATGCATGACACATAGACACAGACAACAGTGTGGTGATGGGCAGAGGGAAGGGGGACTGGCTGGAAGTGTGCAGAGGTGCAGGATGGCAGGCGGAAATGGGAATGTCTGTAATAGTGTCAGCAATAAAAATTTTTTAAATGCAAAAAAATAAGAAAGTGCCTTTGTTATGTTAATGAAGTGATTTTGGAAAGCCCTTATGTAACCTAAGGGTGCTGCTTGCCCTAGAACCAACAACCACAGGATTAGAGATTTGGGATTTACACACACACACACACACACACACACACAGAGGGGCACACACCTTGAGAAAGGGGAGACAGGCTCAAGATTGAGTTCCTTTGACAGTGGCCAGTGATTTAATTAATTATGCCTCTGTAATGAAACCTCCCTAAAAACCCCACAGGATAGGATTGGAGAGCTTTCAGGTTGGTGAACTAATTAGCCATGTTGGGAAAATGGTGTGCCTGGGGAGGGCCTGGGAGTTCCAGGCCCCTTCCTACATAGTTTGCCCTATGTATCTCTTCCATGTCACAGTTCCTAAATTATATCCTTTAATTGTAAACTGGTAATTAAATAAGTAAAGTGTTTTTCTGAGTCCTGCAAACTTCTCTAGCAAATTAATTGAACTCAAAAGGGGGCTGTGGAAACCTCTGATTTATAGCCAGTTGGTCAAAAGTACAGGTGACAACCTGGGCTTGAGATTGGCTTCTAAAGTTGAGGGTGAGGGGCACAGTCTTACAGGACTGAGCCTTCAACCAGTGTCCTTTGGCGCTGTCTCTGGGTAGATAGTGTCAGAATTGAGTTAAATTGTGGAAGCCCTGCCAGTGTCTGAGAATTGCTTCTTGGTGTAGGGAATGCCCCCCAACTACTACCAGCACCACATGCACACCCCGCGTGCACATATCATGTTGAAATTTGTTACAGAAATCAAAAGAGGGGCTAATTTTTTGTTTCTTGTAAATGAATTTTCCATTGAAAATCTAGAAGAAAAATCACCCCTCTACAGGGTAACATTGTCCAGGCCATGACAATAGAAACCTAGTTGACTTGGTGTGCTGAAAAGGACAGGAACTTGGAACTTGGAAGAAAGATAGATTGGAGCTTACACTCTCACTCATTATCTGTGTGACCTTGAGAAAGTCCTTCGCCCTCTCTGAGCCTACTTCCTCAGGAGATGACATGACTCACTACACAAGGTAATCATGATGAACAAATGAGTTAATGGATAGGAAAGTAATTTTTAATCTATAAAAGTCCAACCATCTATTTTCTACTATTTTTGTTTTTATCAGTTTTTATGCTGACCTCTCTTACTCTTCTTTTCTTTCCAATATGGAAGCCACCATAGCTCATCTGCTTAGGCTGTCTGTAGATTTAGCCTAATTATGCTCCATGTACACCTGATCTGGTTAATGAAGGCAGGTATAGTTCTCCTGGGGACACAGCCTGGTTTAAGAGAAAGAATTCAAAGTGTGGACTTTGAACCCAGTCATCTGTGCTCTATATCTCATTTCAGCACTTGATGACTGTGTGACTCTGGGCAAATTATTCAAACTTCTTAGTGTCATTTCCCCATCTGTAAAATGAAGCCATTAAACCCTACTTCTCCACATTATTATGAAGACTAAATGATACGCATAGTAATTGCCTACACATGAAAAGGCCAAATAAATATTCTATGACTTCAGATATCTAAATTCTTCAAAATAGACCTTTTCTATGTATTTTCCAGAAAATGCACCAAACTATGCTATTTTCTGGACATGTATTGTGGCTGTATTTGAACACTGAAAGCTTAAATGCCTATATTATTATTCTTTCTTTTGTGGAGGGGGGGGACAGTTTGACTTTTATGGGTTAATTAAGCATTACCTTTCGCATCCACACTGTGAAAGGCTACCCTTTCAAATTTGTCAGCACCCCAAGTCACCCACTGACCACGAACAAAACTTGGACTCCTGTGGGTCACTCACAGTTGTCAAGAAAATAGCAACCTCTGAGCCCAGGCATGGACCCATTCTCTAATGATTTCTTACATCCAGCTTGCTTTTTCCCCCCTTCTTCTGTGCAACTGTTCTGCAGCCAGAGAGCTGGCAGATGATGTGCTTCTGGGACTTTCTAATCTAACTGCCTCACTTTACAGAAACCAAAGCTCAAACAGAAGAGGAACTGTGGATATTTCTGGTTTCCTCACTGGTGTTATTTTTATAATATCTTGTTGCTACTATTTATTTTTTAAATTTAATTTAATTTTTTAATTTTTTTATTATTCAATTACAGTTGTCCCTATTTCCCCCCATTACTCTCCCCTTCCCTACCCACCTCTGCCTTCCACTTTCAATTCTCCGCCCCCATTTTCTCTGTCCATGGGTCCTTTACACATGTTCCTTGACCCTTTCCCTTCTTTCCCAGTTATCCCCCTGCTTCCTCCCCTCTGTCACTGTCAGTTTGTTCTTTATTTCCATGTCTCTGGTTCTATTTTGCTTGCTTGTTTGTTTTGTTGATTAGGTTCCACTTATAGGTGAGATCATGTTAATCTTAACAACCTTGCATGAGAATAATAACAGTGCCATTATCCTACATGATACTTGAGGAAACAAGTTTCAGAGGGGTGAATTACCTAAGGTCGCACAGCTTGTAAATGGCAGAGTTGGTTTCAAACCCAGATCCTGTGCTTCTCCAGGGAACTTCATCAGCCTGCTGCCTTTCTAAAGCCTCCGAACTGCTTATAAAGCAGTGCCGTGGTCAGAGTTGACACATGAGTGTGCTCATGGAGTGGAGTTAAGTCTCCAACAGCAGCTGGTGGGTGTTGGGAGCGCTCCAGCCAGGCAGATGCTGGCAAAAAAATTTTCATTTCTAATTGTGTTTATACTGTTCTTAGAATCTTGCTCTACCTGGTATCTTTTGACCTTCACCCTTCTGCTCTACATTGTTCTGATTGTAGAGGACTCTTCATTGCAAACCAGGGTTGGAGATAGAACAGAGTAGTTTAATTCATTTTTCCCACAGGAAACTATAGAAGTAAGATACATGTTTAGTATTTACTTATATATTTTATTTATATATTTTTGTTTGTTGACATTATATTTCATTTGTCATAAATTTTTTGGAGTAAATTATAAAAAATACAGAGCTTATCATTGCTTCCCAGGACCCCAGCTGGCATGTCTATACTTCTAGCTTCATCACTAGCAGCTCTAGAAATGATCCAACTACATGGTCTTCTGTCAGTGCCCAGAAGGCCCTAGGCTCTCTCCCGGTTCAGAGACATCTCACACACTTTCCCTGCTGGCAAAATGAGAGGAGGGAAAGGAGGAAGGCAGGAGTAAGGTTATATCCACATTCGTTGGGACTGAGTTATAAACTTGATTTTCAGTTCCCTAGTAACCAAGGCAAGGAGAGATACAAAATTGGACACACTGTCCATTACAAAACTGAATTCAGTGTCTCAGGACAAACGCAACTTTTACTGATGCTGAGACCCAGGGGAGAGGAAGGGGATAGGCCATCTTCAAAGGATATAGTTTATAATGTGATAAACAGCATTCTCAGAAACATGTTTAACAGTAAGGAGAAAGTTTCATAGGACTATTTCTTAAAACACCTTTCAATGTAGTCCTTTGTTATCTGACACATTGATAAAAGCAACCCTAGAAGAGACCAAAATAGTATTCTCTTGTGCCTGGCTTGATTCAAAGGTAAATTTTAGAGTTTCTCAAGGAGAAGATGAACTACATACTCTTTAGCCTATTTTCCATTATTTTCTCTCTCTCTCAACTGACCTTTTTATAAATATTGACTGGCAAGGAACTTAAACTTGAGCATCTGACAATTAATTGACTAATATAATTTACTAACTGTAAGTTTTCTAAATAATCAGTAGTTTGTGTAACCCTTTTTTGACAGAAAGGTTTTAGGAATCAAACCCCTCAGTTATAAATTAGAGATAATCCCAAATTGCCATTGTAAAGATCAACAACAACAACATTGCAGCAGTTAACAGACACTGAGCCATTTCTAGGAACCACATACTGCTTATTGCTTTATTTGAAAGATCTAATTTAATTGTTACCGTAAACTTTAAATTATAATTATTATTAATTCACCCACTTTGAAAAATAAAAATCCGAGAATCAGAAAAATTAAGTAAGTTTTTCAAGATCACAGTGTTGGTAAATGGGGGAGTCAGGATTGAATTGTAGGTTAGGTAAGTTCCAGAGTTCTTACTTTTCACTGTCATTCTATAACTACCCACAGGTAGTGTTCGATAAGTGGGTTCATAGTATTTTAATAGAGTCACAACCTAAATTATTATTAATTAGTATAAGGTTAACGTTATTGGAGTATTTTTATTAGTAATGTTTCATAGCCTGCAGCATGTTATTTGGTGTGACTTACCACATTTCATCAAATTTAAGAAGCCGTCAGCTATAAGATACACCATTACTTCATGTACTGCTAGAGAAGAAAAATTTTGCCAGTTAAACTCTGACACAATGTTTTCTTATGACATCAAATTTTAATTTTATATTTATTGAAAGACCTCTTTAAAACACATTTATACAGGAATTTTTATCATAGAGTTCTTTTGTGCATAATTAAAGAAACACAGCAAATAAAGTGTTAAGGTATTTTGAAAACATTCAAGATCTAAATATCCTGAATTACTTTTGACTCAGAATTGTCAATGGATAAGATTTCCACACAGTAACAGCTTCTGTGTCTTCAAGCACATAGTGATGCAGCCTTTCTTCAAAATTTCCATTGTCAACTTCGGATTTTCTTCTAAGCCACTGACATACTTAGCAAGTTTTGATATGTGTACTCAGACCACCAAGTCATGACTCTGACGAAGATTGTAAGATGTATCTGGATGTGAGAGATGCTAAATGGGGGGGAATGTATGTCTTAGAATAGACAATAAGCTTTATGTTGAGTAACTTGTGCTTCATCTGGCTTAAATATATAACAGCTTCAAAGAGGATTTGCATCTGAAGTCTCATTCATCTTAGCCCAAGCACAGCAAGTATCCAATACATATTTGTTGACCAAACTGGAAAACATTAGCTCTGGGGTCTGGGCTACTGCCTTTAGGAAATTTACTTATCCACAAATTTTCTAGATTATCTTCTAAAGCAGGTCCACTATGATAATACAATAGCATTTTTTCCCCCTAGAACCATACCATAGAAAATTATAATATCCTCTTTTCAATAGGATAAGAAAATTAATACAGAGAAAAGATACACAGGCTATTTTCAACTTTCATACTGATGTTTTGGGTGACCCTAAATAAGTCCCCAGGTGTAAAATCAGGAGAGTTATCTTCATAATCTCCAAGGGCACTTCCGACCCAAATAGGGTTCCTTTTTATGTGCTAAGAGAGGAGCTAACATGCATTGTAAGCCAACTATGCACTTGTTATTTCATAGATATTATCTTAATTAATCTTCAAAATAACTCTATTTCTATAGCTATATTAGTATACTATAGAAAGCAGACTTTTGGACTTCAACTAATTACTTCAGGTATTGGCTACTAAGGGAAAAGGCTGGGCTTCCAAGCATGTCTTAATCAATTTAAATCCCAGGTCCTCTCTACATTACATGTGCTGCCTCTCTCAGAGTCCTTAAACTTTAACTTGGGAGAACATAGGTCGAACTAGGCAGTTGCTAGGATTGTGAAATTGCTACATTATATTGTTTGAATGGTCAGACTCAAAGTTAGAGTGCATCTCAACTTAGTTCTAAAACCTTCCTGAGAACCTGCTGTTTGTGCTGAAAAGGTAGAGAGAAATCACATCACTCCATCTTTAGGAAGCTGACAGTTCAGTTAAATATCTTTCAAAGCATATTCTTTGCTGTCTTAGAGTTTATTCAATATTATTTAACAGCTATTTCTTGAGGACCCAGCTTTATGGTGGAGACTAAGTATAGTTTAGTAAATAAAGTACATATTTCTCCCCTCATGGGCCTCGTGGTCTAATGGTAGAGAAAGCATGCAAGTAAACAAATAAATACATATATAATTTAAAACTGTGACAAGCTTTGATAACATCCCAGCTTCAGAATTAGAAAGTAGCATGAGAATCATATTTACAAGGTACGGACAAAGGAGGCCTTTCTGAGGAGATGACATTTAACCTGAAGCTCGAAGGATTAGAAGACAGGTGAAAAGCACTAAATCATGCCAAGCAGAGGGGAGAGAATGGTTGGAGACCTCTAGTGGGAAATATGTTATAGAATTCCAAGAACTGACGGGGAAGATGCAAAAGATGAAGATGGAGAGAGAGGCAGGGCTAAAATCAGATAGGGCTTGAAATCCATATTAGAACATTTGGATTTTGTTTGTATCACAAAGGGAATACATTGAAGGCTTTTCAGTAGGGCAGGCTGCTGGGGAGGGGGATTAACATTTAGGTAAACTGATGTGCTTTTCTTTTCTTTTTTAATACTTTGACTTCTATGGAGAATAGAATATCATTATGAACTACTGTGGAATAGAGGGAGTTAATAAGAAGGCTATTGTAGGAGTGAGATATAGAAGCTTGAATTAGGATGAGTGGCAGTAGAAATGAGTGACTGAAAGATTAATTATATCTGGGAGTGAAGAGAGAATGAGGAGTCAACATTGAGTTATGGTTTCTAGCTTGGGCAACCGGTTGAACATTATTTCCACTGACTGCATTGGAGAATTTTGCAAGGTGAGTAATATGGGTGAAATAGGAGAGCTGGCATCTTTATTTTGAAAAAATGTCAAGTTTTTGATACCTGTGAGATCACTAAGGGAAGATGTCTAGTAGGCTTTTAGATATAAAAGGCTGAAGTCCAGAGGAGAAGTTTGGGCTGGTGACATACATTTGACAGTTGTTAGCATATAGATTATATTTAATGCCTATATTTGGATGAGAAAAGCTAGGAAGAAAGGTGGAGAAAAAAAGAGATGGTATCAGGTCAAACCCTGGGGGATTTAATATTTAGAAATTGGACAGAAAAGAAGAGGTTCTCAGAAACCAGAAAATAAGTGGCCAGAAGTAGGAGGAAATCTAAGAGTAGAGTGAACTTAATTATCATCAAAGAATATGAGCTGCTAACTGAACGTATATGCGGGACTCTGGCCAAAGAAGAGTAGCAGAGAGGTGGGCAGTAGCTGATGGTAGGTGGCACGTGCAGTCATGGGGTCGCAGTTATTTGCCAATGGTGCTGAACCAGGGAGAAGCACGATTGATTATTAGGAGACAAAGGGGATGACCAAGAGGGAACAATGCTTGAGCAAGTGAGAGGTGTGGGATCCAGAGCACATGCTAAGGGCCTTGGTGAGGAAAAGGGACACCTTCACCGTGGCACAAGATTATGGAAAGGGACATAGGCATGTTTCTAATTTTGTTTGTGGTGATATGAGGATGCTTCTGTCTGGTGGCTTCTAAAATAGAAAGCATTAGGTGAGATTATCCTCTAAGAATGGTGGGGCAGGGAAAAGAACAATGGTTTCCACAAGATAGAAGTTCTAAACTAGCTTTTTCAGAGAAAAAAAGTGAGAAACCTCCTTACTAGAATAATCTTGTAGAATTGCTGAGCAGTAATAACAGCTACTTGGGGACTGAGATCATGAATTTAAAGTCATTCTACCTAGATACATGATTTTTCTCCAGTTTTTCAGGTCCTGTATAAAGGTGGGTATAACAGTACATTTTAGATTTGGATTTGCCGTGTGAGAAAAAGAAATGATTGGAAACGTGGGACTTAAAGAGTTTGTGAGGGCATAATTATAATATTGGACATGGATGGAAGGAAGGGAGCTGATGGCTATGAAGTAGGAGGATCAATAGACTTTAAAGAATTATTGTAGAGTAAATGTTACAGCAAGTTAGCCTGAAAGTTGCAGTTGGAGAATATGATGTGAACATTTGAGATTGTAGGTAGGGTAGAGTGTGTATATGTGTGTATTTGAGAAAGAGAGAGAGAGACTGTGACAGGAAGGGGAGATGATGTAAGTGGAGAAAAAGGTTATTGGGGATGCTTTATATTCATTCAAAAAGTGTATATTAAAAGAGCAGGCATTGTTCTGTTTGCTGAAGATACAGCATTGAGGTAAAAAGGTATGATGTTGAATAGATCAATTGCATGAATGTGGAAATCACTTAGAAGAAGGAAAGTGGGTGGGGAGAGAAGGAAAAAGTAAGGCAAAAATTAAGGCTTTTTATGGGTAAAGGAAAATTATTGAATCTAGGGATTTAGCAAAGTATAAGCCATGGTGCTACTGGCACCTGTGTATTACTATTAACAACAATAAAATGAATAATAATAACAATAGTAATAAAAGTACTTAGATATTGTTTATGTGCCAGGCACTGCACTATGTGTTAACATATATTAATTCATTTCATTCACACAGCTATCATATGAAATGGATATTATGCCATTGTTCAGAGTGAACATGGTTTGGGAGTAAGGAGGGGAGGAGAAGGTGAGACCTCCACTGGGTTAGTGGAGGTGGGAATGGAGAGGAGTGGCCAGGTGAGGACAGATGCCAGAGGAGGTCTGGACTTGCAGCAGTGACTGGGGGAAAGTGGCAGGTAAGGTTCAGTGGGATGCTCCCTAATGACCGTCCAGTTGAATAGGGCAGTGAACTCGGGTGCTGGAATCAGAAGGTGGGTGACGGCTTCAGTGGCAGCTGTTTCCTCAGAAGAGTGTGGTAGTCAGTCCCCATCAAGGGAGGCAAATGGCGATTCTTCCAAGGAGAAAGGGAAGTATCTGCCCTCTACCCCCTTCTATTCTTAGAACGTTTCTTCTTTAATTACTTAAGATGTTAGGGCTTTATGTAAGGTATTTTTTTTAACAAAGGCTCTGTTTGAAAATTATAATGGTATGCTTAAAGATCCCTGGTCTAGAGGATAATTTATCCTTAAGAATATTCAGCCTATTCTCGTCATTTTTCAGGCAGGGAACTAAGAGCCCAGAGAATGGGCGGGACTTATTCAAGTTTACACAGTGAGCTCATGCAGAATTGGTTTATTCCTCCTGACTGCTAACCCAGTGCTCTTTACCCCACCCACTTGGCCCAGGTTTAGAGCCTTAACAAATTCTCTAGAGTTAAAGAGGGCAGCAAGCGTCCGCCCATTTCTCACCCTTTCCTGTGTCTGCTCTGTCTCCTGTTGGCAGCCCACAACTGGAATTTTTTAAAAATTCATATTATGTTAATTATGCCAACTCCTGTCTCTGTTTGCTATTCTATTAAGAAATCATTCTTTGTTTTGTCAATAACCCTGGGTGCAGAGAGATGAGGCCTCCCAGTAAGCGTGGCTCACCCTGGCAGAAGTACTGGGCCCAGCACTTGCAGAACTGCTGGCAGAAAGTAGTTTCCCTGATGGCTTGAGACTCTAGATAGGGCAATGTGTTCTTTTGTTTGCAGTCAGCAGAAAAACTATTGTTCTTCCGTTAAATAGAGCTCATCACCCTTCCCCTTATCTGCTTTACTGGGTTTTTTTTTTCTTTCATTCTTGTTTAAACTGTACAGAAACTTCTTGTTGTTAAAAACCTTGTGTTCCAGAATGGAAGGGCGGGTATTTTCCTATGTTTTTGTTCACTGATGTGTCCCAGGCATCTAGAGTAGTGGCTAACACATAACAAATTTTCAGTACTATTTGTTGAATGAGTGGATGCATGAACAAATAAATGAATGGGTAAGATCTGGAAAAATTGATGCTGAAAGTCTGATATCACAGAAGTAGCTGTGGAGTGGACCATCTGCTCCATCCCTCCCACAGTGCAGAGGCCCGAGAGTCCAGAATCCTGGGTATTAGTCCTGACTGGAATAAAGAAGTGCAGCAAACAGAGAAACAACTTGCCAAGGTTACTTGTCTAGACAGTCTGTGTAAATTAGATATCAGCTGTGCTCTCCTATTTTTTGAGATTCAAATGAAATTAGCTCAGCTCCCACCCCATGTACAGCGGGGGCTCTAAATTCCCCTCAACCCAACCTTTTTGTGGGCTGGGGTGAATTTTGGTATCTGAGCTATTGCTGAGTCAAAGCCCTGTGAATTAGTATAGTTTATGGATTATCTTTCTGTCCTGCATGTAACGCTCTCATTGACCTAGACAGGGAATTCAGCCCCTTTCCTGGATATACCTAAATTTACACACGCGCTTATTCGTGCACGTCCATAGGCGGACACACATACCCACACACAGAATTAGCCTAACGTTTAAAGCTTTTTTTTATATGTAGATAATATTTTTCTGAAGACTTGAGGACATGAAAGGAATTTATATTATAACAACACCAAAAAGCTTTAATATTAGTCACACCTGTTTTTAAAACACCTTTAGCTCTTTCTATTAACTTGGGCTTCGTCTTCCTCATATCTTAATTCATACAGATATAGAGATTATCTATATTTCTGTATATGTATATTGATATATTTTAATCCAATTTTATCACTTCCCTCTCCTTTCTTCTCAGTCTGCCTCATCTTTAGATTTCTATTCATTTCTTATAAGTTACAAAAACTCCACCCTGTGTTTCCATGTCATCAGTTGAAACTCACAACCATATGATTTAATCTTCTTTTCCAAATTAAGACAGTTCCCTTCTCAAGACATCCCCTTCTAATGATGTTATTGGAAGGATACTAAGGTATTTCATAGCATTTATAGAAAAATTGAACAACAAAGCCTTGAGAGAATTCCCCAGGCATCACTTGGGGGATCTTGGCAATGAAATTCATGAATTGCCTAATCAGGTATTAACGTGAATATGATCCTAGGTTAACAAAACTAGCCTTGTTTCTCCATTTTCAGTTTCAAACTTCCCAAAGAGGAGCTCTCATTACTCTGATGTATGTGCATTATTGACCTACAGTTCAATGAACTATGTCCACGGGCAGGAACATGTTGAACAGAAAAGGTGTGTGTCCACCCCTGTGTATGGGAGCTATTTCCAGGGCATGCAGAATCGCTGGGTTCCGTAGCCACCACAAGCAGTATCTTCCACGCTGCTGCTCTTAGGGCTACACTTCGGTCAGTTCTCTGTTCAAAAGGTGTTCACTAGGAACATGCTCTGAAATGGGTCATGGGTGCTGGAAAATAGAGACAAATAAAAATGTGCCGGAATCTCTGGCATTATCACTGGTGACTGGAGTGAGGAGCACTCGGGAGGTTGTATGTATGATTTAAACAAGAAGATAAACCCCTTTTAATAGAGACTTGAGTATGCAAGAGAAAACTAGCTAGAAACACTCATTACCCATTGTTAGAGATTCCTCAGGAAAGTCGCGTAGTTTTCTAGTCATTCAGAATGGCTTTGACAGCTTCAGGGGCCCTCACCAAAGGAGGAGATATTTTGAATCCATTGTAGTTGGGCAAAATGAACCCCTAAATGAAGCAATGAGTATGTTTTCAGATGTAATCACCCCTTCTCACTTAAAGGGGGTTTTGTATTCATTTATCCTTTCTATACAAAGGTGAGATAGCCCTTCCAATTTTGCCCTTAGTTATTTAAGAGAACAGAAAAGAAAAAGAATGTGGTGATAACAAAATTATCATCACACAAGTGAACATTTATTGATCACTTATTGTATCAAACATTGTACTAAGAGTTTTCCATACATGTACAGATTTTATCATCAAAGTAATTCTGTAAGTCGGGTGCTTTTTTTATGAAGTAGGTATCCTTATTACTTTTATTTACAGGTGAGGAAACTGACTCTCAGAGAGCCTGAGGAGATTTCCCATGTCATGCAGCCACTAAGTGTCAGGGCCAGGACGCAGGCATAGGTCCACGGGCTGCAGTGCTTGCACTCACTACCGCCAGACCAAGGTGCTCCCATCTTACCCCCTAAAGTGCAGTGAAAAGAGGATGGTACTGGGGTTAGGATATCAGGATGCCTGGATTCCAGTCCTAACTGTCCATCAGCTAATTGCATGACCTTAGGTAAACTGTTTGTTCTCTATGCAACCCACTTTGCCCGCCTGCAATTGGTGGGGCAAGGATAGAGTTCTAAAAACTCTCCAGTGCTAAGGTTCTGTAGTCCTACAAGCTCTCCAAGGCCTCTTTAAAGCCTGTACCCTGTCAATTCTTGCTGTTCACAAACACTGTGCAGGAGAGGGTGGTTCTGGGGGCTGACTGAGAACATAACTCCATAGTTTCCTCTCATTGTATCCCCTCCATCCGAAGAGAGTTTGCAAAGGCCACCCCTGTCTACTTATCTGGCAATATTTGTTTACATTAAGCCATTCGGTACATATTAGGAAGCTATACTCTTAATGTTCATGCCTAAAATAAATAAGTGAATGCTTAACATTTTCTCTGGGTCTGGTAAAATGCGTTCCACTTAAGATAACAAATCCTTTTCAGCAAGATATTTAATACTGGTTTGGGGTAGAAGGTCAGAGCTAAAGATTGAAATTCAGATTGTTGGTACAAAGCCTATTTTCTACCTAAGAAATGCGATATGATCCTCCAGCTCCAGGGGGATTACAGTATGGGAAGACAGAACTGGTAAACAGCCTGCGGTGCCTGTCCTTAGGCAGTCACTGAGAAAAGAAAAATCTCAGATGCATCTAGAGGTGAACATTTGGTCATTCTCATCCCTGGAGGGCCTTCTGGAACCCACTCAGGTCCAGAGTGGCCTACTGTAAGAGGGGAGGTTTGGAGTTCCCTGAACTTTCTGCTATGTCTTAGAGGTTTGACATGAGTGTAGAGGCCACAATGGAAGTGCAATGGAAGGAGCCCTTGGGCTTGGATGCAAACGACCTTGGTAGGATCCCAGCTGTGCCCCATTTGAGCTCTGAAAACTTGGCCAAGTTACTTACATTTTATGATCCCCACTCTTCTTCCACTATAAAGTGAAGAAAAAGATTCAAGGGATTAGTACCATTATGAAATGAAGAAGAAAAGAGGACAAATATTTTATTAAGTATCTTCTACATCCTAGTGCTTTTCTTCACCTTCCTGATTATGGAATAAAATAATAATACCTGCTGATCCATTTCATATATGATGTTGTTCATTCCTTTTATAAACATGAATCATACCCTGCCCTCAGGGTGATCCAATCAAACTCTGGACTCAAATACATTACTAAATAATTAAAATGACTTAAAATATATTCCACGTGCAGGATGATGAGACACAGAGGAATGAACATTGAACGCTATCATAAAGATGCAGAAAATGCCTCTCAGATTCTTGCAGGATGAGACTACTTAGCAGGTGAAGAAAGAGGGAGAAGGTGCTTAAGAAGGAGGGGCCAGAGGGCTCAGGGCAAGCAGCGCCCAGGAGACGTGCCCGCGCACGTCTTCCTCGTGGATGACGAGGAGTCTCTGCCAGGGTGCGTGGGGGTCAGTAGAGTGATGGGGGCCCGGATTAGCCCGTGGCCAGATAATTGAGACGTTCAAAGCCAAATTCCAACTTTATTTTATAAGTAATAGAGAGTGAATACAGTTTTGTTTTCAGTGGAAGGGTGATTACAATGATTTTGCATCATGCATAGATGAATGGTGGAGATTTTGGGACCTGAAGATGAGAAGTCAGAAGGACACCAGTCAAATGTATCATGTTTTGCTTGGTGACTGCTAGCAAGTGACTTAAATTCTCTAGAACTAAATTTCCCTGAGCTTTGAAATGGAGAGTGTAGAATCTTTTTAGTAAAACAAGTGCCAATTGTGGATTCCACAAAGATTTCCCCACATGAAGAGTTGGGCCAGGTGATTTGCCAGGTCTTTGTCAGCTTTAAGATTCTAAATGTTCATGTGTCAGAATTGTTCCCAGGCTTTTTCTTGCAGGTGCTGTATTCAGAATCTAATTCTTCAACCTGGGCTTTGATCTTACCTTTGACCCTCTTTCCTACCTGGAAATCTCTGAACTGTACTTGCATCATTCCAAGAGGCCAGGATTAAAGGGCCTTTTTCTCTGTTTCGCAAAGAGAATTACTATAAACAGGGAGACAGAAACCATAAGCCTTCAGCAGTGGACTACATTCCTGAATTCTCACTCTAGAGCCCAAAAGACAGAAACTCTTGGGTTAGTACTGAAAGGAGCTAAAAATGCTGAGGGATGTCGGCTTTGTTGTGTAAGCAGGAAGTCAGTGCCAGAGGAGGTGGGTGTGTGCTCCTAATCTGAGCCATATAGAAATTTATGTCAGACATGAATATCTGAGAACTGCTTATCATAGGTGCTTGTGACAGAATAGCGATCTGAATTATGCATTAGGGGTAGGACCCTAGGCTAGAGTAGACCTTTCAAAAATTTCTTTATGTTCTTTAGGATTTTAGCAGTGGGTTTGTGGCTGGCAGGGCAGTCAGTGAGAATAAGTGATAGAATCTTGTTTTGGTAGAAACAGCAAATGGCCTTGAAGTTCAAGGACCCATGTTCAATCTTCAGTACAATCAGATACAAGTTGCACATGTCTTCCAACGACTCAGTTAAGCTTCGTGAGCCTTGATTTTCTCATTTGTATAATGGGCATTATAATAATATTTACTCCACAGAGGAGTGATGAAGCTCACTTTTCAAAATAGATTCTTTCATTTACGTATTAAATTGATTCAATAAATACTTACTAAAATCCTATCATGTGTCAATAATTGTACTGGCATTAGAGATACTACAGTGAACATGACATACAAAGCTCAATACTGTAAATTATAAATCACAATATTAATATTTCATATTATTATGGTGGGTCCAGAAATTTTATTCATACCACACAGACAAAATGTAGTATCTTTCTTTCTATAGAGCAGCGCTGGTCTTCCTCAGGAGGTCCCATGTGCTGGGATGCTTAAAAAAGTTAACAGTAACTCTGAATTTTATTCCAAACTAGTTAACTGAGCCCTGTACTGTAACCAGACTGCTTCTTTATATATGCATTGCTCTTTAGGTAAAATTGTCTGGTCTCTCAAATATCTGCTTTCCTCCCCTGCTCTTCCCCTCCTTTCAAAAATAATATCTGATGGTACTGACCTCATGGCAAGAGGAGAACATTGGAGTTTTGGATCCGTAAGATGTTCTCTGGAACCTCCTTCATCTTGGCTGAGGAGTGGCTGGTTTGGGTTACTCTGCAGGAAGAAGGCCCCCAAGGTGTACCAGCCCTACTGAGGGCATCTGTCTTAGTCAACTTGGGCTGCTACAACAAATACCGCAGACTGGGTGGCTTAAACAACACACATTATTTTTCTCACAGTTCTGGGGGCTAGAAGTCCAAGATCAAGGCGCTGGCTGACACTGTTCCTGGCGAGGACCCCTCCCTGGTTTTTATTGTAAATGGCCGCCATCTCACTGTGCACCCGCATGGTGGAGAAAGACATTCTCTCTCATGTCTCTTCTTTTAAGGGCACTAATCTCATTCAGAGGGCTTGACCTTTAAGACTTCATTTGTTCCCAGAGGCCCCACCTCCAAGTATAATGACATTGGGAATTGGGGCTTTAACATATGAATTTTGAGGGAACACAAACATTCATTCAATAGCATTACCTGCTGCTAAACTGCTAAAACCTATTGCTGCTGTCCTTAGCTCTCTCTCACTCTCTCGCTGTCTCTCTCTCGCTGTCTCCCTCTCTCTCTCTCTCTCTCTTTCCCCCTCAATCCCTTCCTTCCCCTCTCCTTCCCTCTCTTAGTCGATCAGGGCCTCAAGTCCTCTCTGGAGGACATAGTCTTATATTGCCTCTCGTCTAGTCTAGCTTAGGTGGTCTTCCTCTGCAATGAGGACCTCTCACTAGCAAACTGCTATCAAGGTTTTCAGTTAACTGCTGAGTACTCTCACAGGGAAATACAGGAATTCCTAATTTTTGTTCAGATCCCACAAGGACCAAGTAGTTGTTATGGGGGCAGTCCAAAGGAAGTCTGTTTGATAAGCTCCAAACTGAAAATAGAATACACCCTGAACTCTGATTCTCTCATACTTTTCTATGTTTCTAAAATCTTGCACCTCAAACACAACACACACACACACACGCAAACCCCTAACAAACGTTACACTGTCAAGAGTTAGGATTTGAACCCAGGTCTACCTGACTCCAAAACCCATGCCATTATTTTATATAGAGTAGTCTTATGTGGAAACATGTGCTGGTATCATCAGGGTCACATACTGATAGATGTTTAGAACTGAAAAGCTCCTTAGAGGTCATTTATTTCATTTAAAACATGAGAAAACTGAGACCCATAAAAGGGTGATTCACCCAAGGTGGCAGAGAACCTGTAGCCTCTGCACCTTCTTTCTGCCGGGCTGTGAGCTGCTCCTACACACAGGAAGGGCCCGGGCACTTTCAGCTGTCTCTTCTCCTAAACAACAATTTCGATTTGAATGTCAGCTCTACTACTTACTGATTAAGACACCTTATTAAAACCTTCCAAGCCTCAGTGTCCTTATCTTTAACATAGTGAAATATAATGTTTTAACTTGCAATTATTAGGACGAAAGGAGTTAAACTGTGCAAAATGCCTAGCACAGAGTAGGATCACAGTATGTGGTAGTTTCCTTCTTTCCCAGTTGCTTAGTGTTATTTCCTGGAACTCCCTCAGCTACTGGCTACAAAACTGTGTCTGCTGTGTCAGTGGAGCCCTGCCCGACTCCGTGAACAGTGCCTGACTCGCTGGACTTCAGCCATTGCCAGCTTGAACTTCTGATCCCTGGCCCCATCACGCAGCCGCCAGCACCGTGGCCTGCATGACCGGACTTCTACCCTGGCATGTGTTCCATCCCTCTCGACCAGCTGTCCGGTCTTGCTAGAACTTTATGCCTCTTGACTAATTGCTAGTCAAACATGGTGACCTTGAAATCTGTGGTGAGCACGTTGAGGCATCATCTAAATTCCTCTTAAAGTAAGCCTCATTATCTCATTTTCTAGAAGTGCTCTCGATAGACAGCCTTCAGCTGTAAGCCTGTAAGCCCCTTCAGGGATTGCCTCAGCTACAGAGAAATGCCTAGCCCAAAGCTGTGCTGCTTCTTGGGGATTCCACATTCCATGACAATGGAGGCCCAACTTGGCAGAACTCTGAAAGGCCATTCTTGCTCTTGAACTCCCCAAGTGTGTAGCTGAGGCTACCTGTGGGCTTGCATCACAGTTCACTGCCCCTTTATCCATGAGTATTTCTTCTTCCATCCCCTCCCTTCCACAGGTGCTGACCTTCCCCAGGGCTGGCTTGTGTCTTCCTTGTCCCATAGCCCTCCTTAAATATTCTGAGGGCCGATTTCCATTTCGGTTTCATCTTCATGGCCCATGAACAAGGTCCCCTCAGATTGCACTCAGTTCTCAACACTAGCAGGCTATCAGTCCCATCCTTGCCCAACAGACCTTGGACTGTTCCTGCCTACACTCTAGAATAACTCTGTGTGTGTGTGCGTGTGAGAGAGAGAGAGAGATAGGACCTTGCTGCTCTGGGGCCCAAGAAGCCAAAGTCACAGGGAGGCTTTCTCACAGCCTTCTGATCCTGGGTTGTGGACCAGTGGTTTGAGTGAAGTCAACAATTAGTTGGGCTTTCACATAGAACAACCTCTGTTCTTGCCTGAGCCTTACTCTGATAGGCCCTCGACAGTAGGGACACAAGGTTCAACCAGCCCACTTTTGCACTGAAGCTATCACAATGTAGGATGAGAGGTGGGCATTGTATACATAAATTACAGTAAGCAGTGATAAGTGCAACTAAAGAGACAACCTTCTGCCCCAAGGATCTTGGATGGTAATATTTTCCTGGCAGCGTCATTCTGCTGATTAAATGAAGCCACATAGTATAGTGTCTGGCACAGACAGACAATTACCGAATCAGATTATCTATTTTGCAGATTAGGAGATTGAGGGCCTGAGACATTAAGTGACTTGCTTAAGGCTCCATAGATAGTTGATGGCCAGCCTGGGACCAGAACTCAAGTCTCCAGGTTTACACTCAATGACTTTTTGTACTATGCACTTTGCCTCAGGAGGGTAAAATGTATGCGTGTGTCCCATTAGCAGTATTGTTTTCAGACCTGGACTTTTGGGAAACAGGCTGTGTCCCTCAGAGTTTAGGCACACTGTATATCTGATTTCAGGCTGTGCCTTGCAAGGTTTTTTGTTCTTTGCTGAAATGAGCCCAGCAGCTGGGCAGTATTTCTGTTCCCACATTTCATTCCCCCTTCACGCTTAGTGGGATGGCAGAGAAGCATGAGCCCTCAGCAGTGACATTTATATGAAAAAGACCCATTGTGCCCTTTGTGAGGAACTGCGCAGAGCTCTAAGCCATACGCTTTCCCGTTCGCCTTCCTCTGGGAGGCTCTGGCAGGAACCTGGCCCGCCAGAGGGAGCTGCCTGAGTCCTCAAACCAGAAATTATATTCCGTAATTAAAATCAATAGCAAAACAGACACACAGCAGAAAGGTCATAGAACACAACAGAAAACCATTGGGTAGCATATTGCCAGGTATCAAAATAGAGTTTTGAACTTTTCTTTAATCTGCAAATGCCTAAAGCCATCTGTGGGAGAGAGGCAGTGTGCCAAGCTCCAGCCTCACTTGGGAAGGGTTTAGCTAAAGAGAAGTCTTCCTGCTGAAGCCTTTCAAGGCTTCTCTAGTCCAGCATTGCCCCTGTAAGGTTTCTGGTCACCCTCATATTATTAAGCCAGTGCTAGGCTAGAGTGAAACCCCAGCCCTGGAGAACTTTGAATGACCTGTGTTCTGAAACATTTACCTTGGCTTATCTGAGTACCTCATGGAATCCCTGCATCCTGAGCTATTGCTGGCCTCACTTCTTCCCTTCTGATATGATAATTGATTTTACTTTTTGTGGTATTTTTCTCTCCTCAGACTATGTCTGTTCTCACATCTCAGGCTCTACAGTCCTGGCCTAAACCAGCTCAGCCTCTGGAACATTCCCAGTGCTGTGCCGTGTCTTCCTTGTTCAGTGTGACCAGAGTACAAGGACTTAGATGTAACTTCATCTCCTCCCCTCCACATGCATATCCCGGTGAAGTCTTCTTCCCATGTTTAGATTCAACACATGTATGCTGATCTTCTCTATGGGCCAGGCGTGGAGCAGGGCTGCGCATATTCACAAGTTATGTGTAATTCCTACAGATCGTAGTTAGATCTATCTTACAGATGACCTTAGAGTGAAATGACTTTTTATAATGTAGCAAGTCAGTGACAAAGTCAGAATTCAAGCCTCCCAGCCCCACTCATGCAGAGTCAATCACATAACTCCAACACAGCTCAGAACATGCTGAATTTTTCAATCAGATGGAATAATATGACTACAGAGTCAGGAAGCCCATAACAGGAATGTGCCTAAGGCAGACTTTGTTCAGTAAGTGCTTGGAGCCAAAGGATTTTCAGTTTTCACATACTGGACCCTAGGCAAACAACCTGTTATTGTGAGCTTCATGGGTAACCCCTAGAGGATCCTGGAACATCAGTGAATCAGATCTTTGATTTTTTTAAGCTTTTTATTGAAGTATAATATACAAATATAAAAGTGAACTTATCATAAATATGTGGTTTGATTATTTTCACAGTCCGAACACATCTATGTTACCAGCACCCAAGTCAAGAAATAGAATATTACCAGCGACTCAGAAGCTCTCCTTGTGCTCCCCCTTCCCAATAACTACTACCCTGACCTAGTTTCACAATTTATTTATCCACGTTTATGGCATTTGGGTACTTTCTAGTTTTGTATATTAGAAATAGTATTGTAAGAATATTATTGTAGATGTCTTTTGCTGCACATATGTATGCATCCCTTTTGGGAATATGAGTCAGGCACTGAGTATGCATATAGTATTAGCTTCAACAAATTACCGTGAACTTAGTGGCTTAAAACAACACAAATTTATTCTCATACGGTGCTGGAGGCAATGAATCCAAAATGAATCTTAGGGCTAAAATCAAGGTGTTGGCAGAACTGATTTTTTCTGGAATTTTCAGGAGAAAATCTGTTTCCTTGCTCTTTCTAGTTGCGAAACTACATTCCTTGCACTCATTGGCTTATGACTCCTCCCTCCGTTAAAGCTAGTGGCATAGCATCTTCAAATCTCTCTTTGCTTTTGTCTTTGCATTGCCTTCTCTTATGAGAACCCTTATGATTACATCAGTCTCACCCTGATAATCCAGAATAACCTTCTTACCTAAAGATTCCCAATTAATCACAGTGACCGAACTTGCACCTGCTTGGGGTGGGGGGGTCAGTACTGTTAGTGAAACAACACCCACCCTCCCCAGGGTCCCTCTGTTCTAGGTTCTTTGCCTGCCACCCTTAGAAATTATGGCTCTCGATGCCAGAGTTTGGTGAAAAGGAAAAGAATTATTTATTCAAAAGTTATACAGGTTTTTGAATAATGGCTAAATGTCACCGTTAAATCTCAAAGTCCCTTTAAAACACCCACCAACACACACAGTCCTGCCTTTCCGCACCTTTGCCCAGTCAGGCCAGTCAGCGGTACTATCCTTCAGGAGGAAAAGGACAGAAGCCCAGAGCTCGGCTCGGCAGGCCTCTGGCAGGTCCCAGCACATCAGCTGTGTAGCTGCGATCTCCAGCTCTTAATCCAAAGCCACGTGGCACCTTCTCATGGCCCACTTGCAAGAGTCCTCTCTCCCCTTTCCTTCCTTCATGGCCTTCACATTGTTCCCCCGTGGCGTGCGGAGAACCGTCTCTCAGCTCTCGTGCACAGTCTCTGTAACTCCGGGAGCTTTCTCCTGGTCAACTCCTGGGCTAAAGTTAAGTAAACCTTCCTGGTTAGCCTTGTTGATGTGCAAAATAACCGTCTTTGCATATCAGGAATGAAGTTATCTTGCTGTTATTGACATGCAGAATGACTCTCAATGGCCTTGCTCTGTGGCAGGTCTGAAGCTGGCCTGTTATTGAATATCGGGATGTGGATATTGGGCCTACCATATATGGATGTTCCACTCCTAAATACGGCCAACGCTGCGAAGCGATGCTCCTACCAGCAGTGCCTGAGAATTCTGGTTGCTCCATGTCCTCGTCAAGTCTTAGTCTATCGCATTCTTTTCACTTCAGCCAGACCTGTTGTTTCCTGTCTAGCTCACAAAACTATCTGGAAAGTCAAACTTTCTCTATCCACAGTTAGCCCAAGCCCTTTCCCCCTCTAAGCACAGTATTTCCTCCTCATTGCTATTTCTGTTAAGGAAGAACATTTTTAAAAGTGCTTTCTATTCTACAAAGAAATAAGATACCGTAGGACAAGATAAACATTTTCCGTTTATTCAAACGGAAGCTAGATAAACATTTGCAGACAAGCTGAATAGGCAAATTTAGTACTGAATAGAGGTGCTCTCCTAGAACAAGCCAGAGATCCGAAGTCACAGGACCCAGGTTTTGGCTTCTTCGTGTCCTGTGTAATCATGAGCAAGTTATGTACCTGCTGTGAGCCTCAGTGTCGTTTTACAATGAAGATATTACTAACTTCATGTGTTTGCTGTGATGCTCAAATGCTACACCCTTCAAGTGACTTAGTCACATAACTATTTCTGTAACATGGGGAGATACACACGCACACACACACGCATGCACACACACCATACTGTGTATAAGGTGCACTTTTTTGCCCAAACTTTTTAGGTAAAAATAAGGATGCACATTATACATGGGTAGTACCTGAAATACCTGTATCTGTTCCTGTGTTTTGTTATTATTTGTTACATAAAATTTCATGTACCATAATATGTTCAAAAATAAATCTAAAATTTCTTTATAATACAAAAAACAAGTATCTAAATATAAATAAATAAACAATTGAGTTAAAAAATTAAACTACAGACTTTTGTTCTGAAAGTTTGGGCCGTAAACATGGGTGTGCATTATACATGGCAAAATACAGTGTGTGTGTGTGTGTGTGTGTGTGTGTAACACAGTTACCCACACTTTAATTATAGAAGTGATCACACTGGACTGCAATGACATAATTACTGTTTCTTGCATGGGTCTTTACATTCTGTAAAGGCCAGTGTGTTATGGTATGTCATCACAAGCTGCATATGGTAGTTTTAAAAGAATGAATGAATCTTACTTCTGTCACAGGACTGGTCTGAGAATCTAGTAAAATATTTGTGATGAAAACACTTTTTAAAAATTTTAGAACCCTTCAAGATGCATTATGTTGTTTTTGTCATTAGTATATCTTTTTTGGGGGGCGGGGGTCCAGGCAGTAAAACTCTGAGTCAGTCACTGAAGCAGACTCACCAGGGTAGATGCTGGGAGGAGAGTGACATCTGTCCCACCTGAATTTCTGTTTGAGGAACTTGGGGTGATCTCTACAGGACACTATTTCTGCCTGTCTAAAGAGCAGCCCTAATTACTGGCGATAATTAGTTGCAATTTAAGTTCCTCAGGGCAGTTTGTGGAGGTGCAAATTGCACCGAGGCTCTCCAGGACTGATGTCCTTTCCCTTGATGTCTCATCCCATTTTCCTCCCTGTGAAATAAGAGCAGAAGATGGAAAAGATGCCTCGATGGGGCCAAAACCTAAAGGTCGTCTTTACAAAGGGCCTCCTTTGCCACTCTCCTCAGAGTGAACTTCAAGTACCACCCAGGTGCCTGCAAGCAATTGGAGAGCCAGAGCAGTGTTCAGAAAAAGGCAGAGTCATTTACTTTTTAATTCAATAAATGTTTGAGACTTTCTCTGTGCTGGGTTGCTAAGAATTCAGAGGTGAACAGATGTGGGCCCCATGTCCTCGAGTTGCCCACAGTTTAGTAAGAAAGATGGATATGAAAATAGACAACTGCAAGGTAGTCTGATGGTGATACTAAGATAATTGGGGAGTGGTTTCTTTCTTTTCTATTGACAGTATAAAAAAAGAAAAAGCAACCCTTTGGCTTTCTTTTTCTTTTCTGTGCTAAGAAAGAGTAATACATCTGCAGGCTGCAGGGCAGGGTCTTTGTCTTATTAACCAGTGCCTTTGTCTTAGGGAGTGAAGAATGATGGGCAGGGCCCAGACCAGAGGGAAGAAAACAAGGGACTCCGTGCTTAGGGCTAGTTTCAGGGTCTGGGAGTGTGAGAGATGAAGGCAAAAGGTCCTAGGTTCTTCCTTAAGCAGGAAAGGAGGCAAAGATATCTGAAAGAAGCCCTTTTCAAGAATAGAAACGAATTGATAATACCTCATATGTCCAGAGCATTTTCAATGTGCCAACCGCTGTCATAGAATCATTGCAATTTATTACCACAATCCTCAAACAACATTATGAGATACATATAATTTCACCCCTTTCGTAAACAAAGAAACATAGACTCAAGAGACTTTAAGACTCTTGAAAAATCACACAGCTAGTAAACTGTAGAGCTGGGTCCCTCCAACACAAAGGGCTATCTTCTCTACTTGGGGCATACTCTTTCTGTTCCTATAGGATCAGTCATTCCAGACTAAAATGGTTTAAAGTTATTGACTAAAGTTTCTAAAGTGCAGTCTTTTTGTTGTTTTAAATGAGTTGTTTATTTTACATTCCCTTGAGTTTCAGGGTAGCGTGTAGTTAATGAATGAATTAAATAATTGATTAAACCCATTTTTCTATTAACATTATAACAGTACTTCCATTAATATGAAAATATGAATGTGTCTCAGAGAAGTTTCCTTTGACATTATAATGACTATATTAAAATTTCAAATATAATAATGAAATTCTAATTGTTTTAGAGAAACAATTAAAAAAGGCTATATATAAATGCTCTGAAAGAACTATGCGATGTACATGAAGTAGCAAAAAGGAATTTCAGAGAAGTTAATATGAAAAAAGCACATAATTTTCATTAAATTGGGCTGTAATGGCAAAATAATAGTCATTTAAAGAGACTCTTTTGTTTCTAACACTATAGTGAACAAAACAAGAGTTGGCAGATTAAAACATACACATACAATGTGGCAATTTAGACAAAGAAGTATAATTCAAATTCAGGTACCTTTAAAGCCTTCCGTGACATTCTTTAAGTGTGTATGTAGGTATATTCCATTTGTCCCACCTGAGCATCTCCGTACCCCTTTTCTGTATCTTCATTCAACCTTGCCCTGAGGCTGATCCGTGTTGATCACATCAACAGACTCCCTTGACACATTTTTCAATTGCAGGTCAGCCAATCAGGGATACCACCAAAAGATCATCAGTAATGTTGTGCTATTTATTTTTTCAGTTTTCTCCCTGAGGGGTCATACTGGCTGGATATGTACCTTGATTGAAGTTGTAGGTGCTATAAAGTACACCTGTCAACACAGACCCTCAGCCTCTAGGGGCTGGTGAACACTCTGCCTTTTCCCCTTCCTGCCTCCAGGTGGTATCTAGCCTCAGGTACCACTCTACCCAATTCTGGTTTTCCTACATTCTGCTTCCACCTTTGAAAGCAGTCCTGCCTTCAACTCCTTTCTTGCATTAGCTAATTTGAGTTTGCCACCTAGTTTCCTGCTGGGTCCCTGAGTATTAACTTTCTCATCTTGGTTTGGTGTTTTGTTTTGTTTTTCACAAAATCATGAAATTGTTTCAGTTCAAGCACTAAATTTTAGGCAAATCTCATTCTCTTTAGACTTTCATGGCATTACCTCTAAATCGGGGATAATAATTTCTGAGTGTAATGTTGTTATGAGAACTAAATAATGTAATCTGAGTAAAGCATTTAGCACAGTTATTGGCAAATAGTAGGAGCTCTGAAACCATTGGTTTTTCTTTTCCTTTCTTTTATGAATTGCTTAGCACAGCATTTGTCAAACAGAAATATATGATTTGGAGGAATTGATGGAGCAGGCAACACTACATCTGTCACATTCATAAATGTGTCAGTGAGTTTTTAGGCACTGGAGGGCACCCAGGTTGGGTGCTACTTGGCAAGAATGCTAATTATGGGAACTAAAAAGAAATGCCAGTCTAGGTGAATGGAGATTTCATCCCTTCCTTCATAATGCAAGATCCATCTCACCATTTTTAAAGACAGAATAAATTAACTGGACAGAATTCTCTAGTAGTGTCCACACTGCCAGGGATAGGAGTTTAAAGTAAGCCTATTTCTTGGTCTACTCATCCACCCTCACCTGGACTCTCCACCATCCCTTCAACAGGACTTTAAAAGGGGTTTTTCTAAGTAAAATATGGCACAGAAAGAGAGAGAGAGAGAGAGAGAGAGAGAAAGGCAAATGCTGCATCATGATATCACTTATACTATGAAATTTTTTTCAAAATGTTGAACTCATAGAATCAGAGAATCAAAAAGTGGCTGCCAGGGGCTGGAGGTGGGGGAAATAAGGAAAGGTTGGTAAAAGAGTACAAACATTCAGTTATAAGATTAATAAGGTCTGAGGAGCTAATGTATTACATGTTGACTATAGTTGATA
This sequence comes from Mormoops blainvillei, assembly GCA_004026545.1. Lineage (NCBI taxonomy): Eukaryota > Metazoa > Chordata > Mammalia > Chiroptera > Mormoopidae > Mormoops > Mormoops blainvillei. The sequence continues at coordinate 136,666 of PVJD01003005.1, read as the reverse complement.
ATACTGTATTACATAATTGCAAGTTGCTAACAGAGTAGAACTTAAGTGTTCTCACCAAAAAAATAAATAAATAAATAAGGAGTAAATATGTGAGGTGATAGGTGTGTTAACTCAATTAACCATTGAGTTAATTCTTCCACAATGTATACATATATCATCGTGTTGAGTACTTTAACTATATCAAAATTTTGTCAGTGAATTCGGGTAAAAAGTGGCCATGCAACCCTGAGTATGGCTACCTACAAACAAACCTCACTCACCTACCATACTCCCTTTGGAACCTATGTCCATTTTCATTTCATAAATATTTTTGCATCAGTTATGTGCCAGGCCTTTTGCTGGACCCAGGAGAAAGAGCATTCAGTCCATAGATTTTTATTGATCACTTACTGTGAGTTCAGCCTTGCCCTATATGGAGGGGACACCACATGAACAAAACAGCCTTTTTCCTCATGGAGTTTTTATTCTCATGGGTGAGGCACACAATAAAGCAAATGTATATGATAATATCAGCTACTGATAAATGAAGAAAAGTAAGGCAGGGAGAAGAGGTAGGGAGTCATAAAAGAAAGATTATTTTTGATAGCATGAGACCTTTGAGCAAGTATCTGAATGAAATAAGTGAGTGGGCTGTCTGAAGATCTAGGGGCACAGGGAACAGCATAGGCTAGGGCCCTGAGATGGGAACAAGCAAGAATGCCCGTGTCACTGAGCAGAGAGAGCATGTAGTGAGAATAAGATATGAGAAATAGCCAGGAGGTGGATCAGATGTAGAACTCTGTAGGCTATGGTAAGGACTTTAGACTAATCTTGCCCTAAATTTTTAATGGGAAGCCACTTGAAGACTTTCAACAAAGGAAGTGTTATGAATCTAATTTATATTTAAAACATCACTTGGGACTTCCAGCCAAGATGGAGGCTTAGGTAGATACACTTTTCTCCTCGCACAACCAAAAGAAGGATAACAGCAAATTTAAAAACAAAAAATAACCAGAACGGCCAGAAAATTGAACTGTACGGAAGTCTGGCAACCAAGGAATTAAAGAAGAAACATTCATTCAGACTGGTAGGAGGAGCCGAGACAGGCAGCTGGGGCAGAGAGGACTCATGGCAAGCCTGCGGCTGGCAGACCAGGTGGTCCCACATTTGCATGTGGATAAACCAGGAGGAACAACTTGGGGAGTGACAGAGACCATGCAACCCAGGGTTCTGGCATGGGAAAAGAAAACCTCAAAACCTCTACTAGTAAAAACCTGTGGGGTTTGCAGCAGCAGGAGAAACTCCCAGTCTCACAGGAGAGTTTGTTTGAGAGACCCACAGGGTCCTAGAACATACACAAACCCACCCACCTGGGAATCAGCACCAGAAGGGCCCAATTTGCTTGTGGGTAGTGGGGGAAGTGACTGAAAGCCGGCCAAGAGCCAAGCAAACGGCATTGTTCCATCTCAGACTCCTCCCCAACATGCGGCACCACAAGGCAATGACATGGGTTGCCCCACCTGGTGAATACCTAAGACTCCGCCCCTCACAACATAATAGGCATACCAAGACAAAATATATAAATATATATATATGGCCCAAATGAAAGAACAGGTCAAAGTGCCAAAAATACAACTAATCGATGAAGAGATAGCCAACCTAACAGATGCAGACTTCAAAACACTAGTAATCTGGATGCTCACAGAATTGGTGGAGTAGTCACAAAGTGGAGAAAAAAGTGAAGACTATGCAAAGTGAAACAAAGTAAAATATACAGGGAACCAACAGTGAAGGGAAGGAAACTGGGACTCAAATCAAAGATTTGGAGCAGAAAGAAGAAATAAACATTCAGCCAGAACAGAATGAAGCAACAAGAATTCAAAAAAATGAGAGGCTTAGGAACCTCTGGGATAACTGTAAACATTTCAACATCCAAATCATAGGGGTGTCAGAAGGAGAAGAGGAAGAGTAAGACATTGAAAACTTATTTGAAAAAATAATGAAGGAAAACTTCCCCAGTCTGGCAAAGGAATTAGACTTCCAGGAAGTCCAGGAAGCTCAGAGAGTCCCAAAGAAGTTGGACCCAAGGAAGCACACACCAAGGCACATCATAATTACATTACCCAAAATTAAAGATAAGGAGAGAATCTTAAAAGCAGCAAGAGAAACGGAGAGAGCTACTTACAGAAGAGTTCCCATAAGACTATCAGCTGACTTCTCCAAAGAAACCTTATAGGCAAGAAGGGGCTGGAAAGAATCATTCAGAGTCATGAAAGACAAGGACCTACATCCAAGATTACTGTATCTGGCAAAGCTATCATTTAGAATGGAAGGGCAGAGAAAGTGCTTCCCAGCTAAAGTAAAGTTAAAGGAGTTCATCATCACGAAGCCCTTATTACATGAAATATTAAGGGGACTAATCTAAGAAAAAGAAGATGATCAAAAATATGAACGGTAAAATGGCCACAAACTCACAACTGTCAACAACTGAACCTTAAAAAACAAAAGCAAAAACAAACTAAGCAAACTGCTAGAACAGGAACAGAATCACAGAAATGGAGATCACATGAAGGGTTACCAGTGGAGAAGGGGAGGGGGGAGAATGGGGAAAAGGTACAGGGAATAAGAAACATAAATGGTAGGTACAAAATAGACAGGGGGAGACTAAGAATAGTATAGGAAAAGGAGAAGCCAAATAACTTATATGTATGACCCGTGGACATGAACTAAGTGGGGGAATGCTGGGTGGGGCAGTGCGGGGAGGAGGGGAATAAAAGGGAGAAAAATAATGAGCCAACTGTAATAGCATAATCAATAAAATATATTTAAAAGTAAAAAAAGTCGCTTGGCTGCTGGCTAGAAAACAGACTAAAGGCTCCAGTGAAGGGGAAAGAGCAAGAGTGAAGGCAGGGAGGTCAGGGAAGAGGTTGCTATAGCAACCCAGGAGGAAGAAGAAGAGATACTCAGGCAGGAAGAGGGCTGCAGTAGCTCAGGAGAGGGCAAACAGTGGTGAGGGGAAGAGAAGTAAAGAGGCAAGTACAGTGGTCTAGGGAAGACCTGGTGAGGTTTAAGTACTAGAGATGGAGTAATTAATATATTTCTCAGCAGCCAAAGAATGTGTCTGTGGACTTAATGTAAGGTGGTATAGAAAGAGGGGAGCCAAGGATGACTGCTAGGTTTTTAACCTCAAAGAATGGTTAGTGCAATTGAAGGAAGAAAATCAAGAATTCTATCTCAAACATCCTAGGTTTGAGAGGCCATTAGATATCTAAGCAAAGATGACTTGTAAGCAATTAAATATATGCTGAAGTTCAGGGAAAAGGTAGGGCATGAGATACAAATTTGAGAGTTAGCAGTATCTAACCAGATTTTAAAGCTCCAGAGTTGGATCAGAGTATACGACAGGGACAGAATGCATTCTGGCCTTAGAGAGCTCACAGGCTCTGTTGTTTCTCTCCCCTGCTGTTATTCTATGAGGACCTGGTGAGACAGGACCATTACCATTTCATTTAGCTATTTCCTTAACACATGATGCAGAGTACTGGTCAGGAGGTAGCGAAGCATAAGTTACCTGCCCAGGCTTGGAGATATACACTTCAGGATCCTGATTCTGAAGGTCACCAGAATCTCTTCAAACTTATTTTTTATTCTTAAAAAGGACATATTGAGTGAAGATGGTGGAAGCTGAGTCCATTTGCTCTTGCCCCCAACTCGGATTCTTGGCTGATCTTCGGGCAAAAACCCTGAACAATCAATGGAACCTTAGTTCCAATGGAACATCAGTGAAGACTTGAGCCAAGGAGGGCAGAAAATGCTTCAAAATGGGTGCATAAAAGATGTGGCAGTTGTTGTGAATCCCAGTCAACCAGCTAGACGAGAGAACCCACCAATGAATGAGCCATCAATAATCAAAGCCCAAGTACAAGAGAACCTACATACACTGAGTAAAGGGCATCCCTAGTACATCCAGGTTGAGCAATCAAAGAAACTGCACCACTGAGTCCCACAGAAATCCTAACACAGAAGGCCATCCCACAAAGACACGCATTCAAAGCAGAGCAGTCTGAGACACAGAAATGAACAAAAAGAGTCACCTAAAATGGGGAGACAAAAAATAACCCCCAATCGAAAGGAAAGGAGGAAGAGAGCTAAATGAAACTGAGGAAGCAATCTACCAGACACAGAATTCAAAATAATGGTTATAAGGATGCTCAAGGAACTCAGTGAGAACTAAAAGGAACTTTATGTGAGCTATAAGGAAATTAGTGGGAACTACTGCAACATGAAAAAGGACATAAAAACTATGAATAAGAACCAGGAAGAAATGGAGAATACAGTATCTGAAATGAAGAATACACTAGAAGGAATTAAAAACAGGCTAGACAAACAGAGGACAAAATCAGCAAGCTGGAAAACAAGGTAGAAAATGATACCCAGTTAGAGCAACAAAATGAAAAAAGACTAAAAAAGAATGAGGATAGTTTAAGGGAGCTTCAGGACAACATAAAACATAATAACATTTGCATCATAGGAATATCAGAAGGAGAAGAAAAGGAGCAAGGATAGAAAACCTGTTTGAAAAAAGTTATGACAAAAATCTTCTCTAAGTTGGTGAGGGAAAAAGTCATATACGTTCAGGAAGCACAGAGGGTCCCAATCAAGATGAACCCAAAAAGGCCCACTCAAAGGCACATCATAATTAAAATAGCAAAATTTAAAGGCAGAGAAAATCTTTAAGGCAGCAAGGGAGAAACAGCTAATAACATACAAGGGAGCTCCGATAAGGCTATCAGCAGATTTCTCAATAGAAACACTATAAGCCAGAAGAGATTGGCACAAAATATTCCAAGTAATGAAAAGCAAGGACCTGCAACCATGACTCCTGTATCCAGCAAGGCTGTCATTTAAAAATGGAAGGTAAAATAAAAGAGCTTCCCAGATACAAGAAGGCTAAATGAGTACATAATCACCAAGCCAGCACTGCAAGAGATGCTAAAGGGATAGCTACAAGAAGGAGAAGAAATAAAGAGGGAGGAGATAGAGATGGAGACACAGAGAGAGAGAGATTATTGCTAATCTTTACAAAAATGGTAATGAATAAGTACCTACCAATAATAACCTCATATGTAAATGGATTAAATGCTCCAATTAAAAGATATGGGGTAGCTGAATGGATAAGAAAACACATCTCACATATATGCTGTCTACAAGAGACCCACCTCTTGTAGAACAAAAGGTCTACACAGGCTGAAAGTGAAGGGATGGAAGGAAATATTCCAAGAAAACAGACCTGAAAAGAAAGCTGGGGTAGCAATATTTATATCAGACAAAACAGACTTCAAAACAAAGGCCATAGAAAGAGACAAAGAAGGTCACTGCATAATACCTAAGGGAGCAGTCCAACAAGAGGATATTACCCTTATAAGTACATATGCAACTAACATAGGAGCACCTAAATATATAAGGAAAGTCTAGAGGATTTCAGGAATGATATTGACAGTAACGAAACCATCATAAGGGATTTAAACAGCCCATTGTCAATGGATAGATCTTCCAAACAAACAACAAGAATATTGTGGCACCGAACAACATGCTAGATCAAATGGAATAAATTGATATATACAAAACCTTTCACTCCAAAGAAACAAAATATACATTCTTTTCAAATGCACATGAAATATTTTCAAAGATAGACCACATGGTAGGACAAAAACAAAACTCAACAAATTCAAGAAAATTGAAATCATAGCAAGCATATGCTCAGATCACTAAGGATTGAAACTGGAAACCAACCTCAGAGAATAAAGCCTCAAAAACATTCAAATACATGAAGACTGAATAACATGTTATTAAATAATGAATGGGTCAACAGTGAGATCAAGGAAGAAATAAAAATGTATCTGAAAACAAATGAACCCACAACAATCCAAAATGTGGGACACAGTGGAGACAGTCCTGAAAGGGAAGTTCATAGCAATACGGGCCTACCTTAAAAAGACAGAAAAATCTCAAATAAACAACCTAATTCTACATCTAAAAGAACCAGAGGAACAATAACAAACCAACCCCAGAGTGAGTAGAAGGAAGGAAATAATCAGGATTTGAGCAGAATTAAATGACAGAGACATGAAAAAAGCAATCCAAAGAATCAATGAATCCAGGAGTTGGTTATTTGAAAAGATAAACAAAATTGGCAAACCTTTAACCATGCTCATCAAGAAAAAAAGAGGACCCAATTAAATAAAATAAGAAATGAAAGAGGAGAACTAACAACCAATACCACAGAAATACAGAGGATTTCAAGAAATTACTATGAACAACTATATGCCAAGAAATTAGAAAACCTGGGCAAAATGGACAAATTTCTAGAAACATACAGTCTTCCAAACTGAATCAAGAAGAAGCAGAAAGCCTGAATAGACCAGTAACAATTAGTGAAACTGAAGCAGAAATCAAGAAATTCCCAGCACCAAAAGCTCTGGACCAGATGGCTTCACAGGTGAATTTTACCAAACATTTAAAGAAGAACTAACTCCTATCTTTCTCAAACTATTCCAAAAAATTCAAGAAAAAGGGAAGATTCCCAGACTCTTTAAACAAGGCCAGTATTATCCTAATCCCAAACCAGGTTAAAACAAAGCAAAGAAAGAAAACTACAGGCCAATATCTCTGATGAACATAGACACTAAAATCCTCAACAAAATACTGGCAATACAGATTCTACAATATATTAAAAAGATCATACACCTTGATCAAGTGAGACTCATCCCAGGGATGCAAGGATGGTACAGCATTCAATAAACATAACACACCACATAAACAAAAAGACAAAAAAATCACATGATCATATCATTAGATGCTGAACAAGCATTTGATAAAATCCAGCACTCGTTTATGATAAAAACACTCAGCAAAGTGGAAATAGAAGGAGTATACCTCAACATAATAAAGGCTATATATGAGAAACCTACAGCCAACATCATACCCAATAAGCAAAACCCCAAATCTTTCCCCTAAGATCAGGAACAAGACAAGGGTCCTGTTCTCAACACTTCTAGTCAACATAGTATTGGAAATCCTAGCCACAGTGATCAGACAAGAAAAAGAAATAAAAAGCTTCCAAATTAGGAAGGAGGAAGTAAAACTGTCATTATTTGTAGACAACATGATAATATACATAGAAAACCCTATAGTCTCCACCAAAAAACTACTCAGTCTAATAAGTGAATTTGTCAAAATAACAGGATATAAACTCAATATTCAGAGATTAATGGCATTTTTGTAAACCAACAATGAAATGTCAGAAACAGAAACTAGGAAAAAAAAATCCCACTTACTATAGCAACAAGAAAAATAAAGTACCTCAGAACAAATTTAACCAAAGAGGTAAAGGTCCTATACTAAGAAAACTATAGAACACTGAAGAAAGAAATTTAGGAAGATACAAGTAAATGAAGTATATATTGTGTTCATGGATTGGAATAATAAACATTATTAAAATGTTGACACTACCCAAAGAAATCTATAGATTCAATGCAATTCCTATTAAAATACCAATGGCACATTTCAAAAATGTATATGGAGTTAAAAAAGATCCCAAATAGCCTCAGCAATCTTGAGAAAGAAGAGAAAAGTAGGAGGGATCACAATACCTGATATCAAACTATATTACAAGGCCACCATAATCAAAACAGTCTGGTACTGGCATAAGAACAGATATGTAGATCAATGGAACAGAATAGAGAGCTCAGAAATAAAGCTATGTCTCAATGGTCAATCAATATTTGATAAAAGGGACATGAGCATACAATGGAGTAAAAAGAGCCTCTTCAATAAATGGTGTTGGGAGAACTAGACTGGTACATGCAACAAAATGAAACTAGACCACCAACTTATATCATATGCCAGAATAAACTCAAAATGGATAAAAGATTTAAATATAAGTCATGATACCATAGAAGTCCTAGAAGAAAGCATAGACGGTAAAATTTCAGATACCCCATACAGCAATATTTTTGCTGATATATCTCCTAAGGCAAGGGAAATAAAGGAAAAATTAAACAAATGAGACTACATCAAATTAAAAAGCTTCTGCACGACTAAAGAAACTATCATCAAAATGAAAAGGGAACTGACCATATGGGACAGTATATTTTCCAATGATACATCAGACAAAGGTTTGATCTCCAAAGTATATAAAGAACTCATGTGACTCAACACTAGGAAGACAAATAATTTAATTAAAAAATGGGCAAAGGACCTGAGCAGACACTTCTCCAAGGAAAGCATATGGATGGCCCATAGACAGATGAAAAGACGCTCAACATCACTGGCCATCAGAGGTGCAAATTAAAACCACAATGAGATACCACCTCACACTGGTCAGAATGGCCATCATTAATAAATCAACAAACAATAAGTGCTGGTGAGGATGTGGTGAAAATGGAACCTTAGTGCACTGTTGGTGGGAATGCAGGTTGGTGCAGCCACTGTGGAAAACAGTATGGAATTTCCTTAAAAAATGAAAAATGGAACTGCCTTTTGACCCAGTGATTCCACTGCTGGGACTATAGCCTAAGAATTCCGAATCACCAATTCCTAGGTCCAACAACTTATGCACCCCTCTGTGCATAGCAGCGCTATTTACAATAGCCAAGTGCTGGAACAACCTAAGTGCCCATCAGTAAATGAGTGAATCAAAAAAACTGGTACATTTACACAGTGGAATACTATGCAGCAGAAAGAAAGAAGTTCTACCTTTTGTGACATCATAGATGGAATTGGAGAATATTATGCTAAGTGAAATAAGCCAGGCAGCAGAAGACAAATACTGTATGATCTCACCTATAAGAAAACTCTAATGAACAAAATAAACTAACAAACGAAATAGAACTACAAGCATAGAAACATGGAACAGACTGACAGTGACCAAAGGAATGGGGGGAGGGGGATAATGATGCAAAGAAGGGGAAAGGACTAGTGTAAGAACATGTATGAAATGACCCATGGACATGGACAACAGTATGGGAATTGACTGTGGGAGTGGGGTTTGAATAGGCAGAGGAGGGCAAAGGGGGGAAAATTGGGACAACTGTAATAGAATAACAATTAAAAAATAATAATGGTTCATTGGGAAAAGAGTAGATTTAAGCAACTGATTTGACAGTATAAAAAATATAATAAGATTTAAAAAGACATGTATGAGAGGAATGTAACAGTGCCTGTTACATAGGAAGTCCTTAATAAATGTTAGCTGCTATTATTAAACTGATCATACTTATTAATATTAAGAACTCACTACTTTCCCCCTTCCTCCTTCCCTCCTCTTACCTCCTTTTGGTCATCTTTGGGAATTAATAAACTTGGAAGCAAAATGATTGCTTCTTCAGCTCTTAACAATATCTCAGCTGGTGCAGAGAGTGACTCTATTTTTACAACTGATGTATCCTTATTTGCTGTTTATTTATATAAATTATGCCTTCATTATATTTAATGTCTTCTTCTTAAAGAAAGTTTTCTTAAAAAGAAAGAAATCGACTTGGAAAGGATAGCTTGGTCACAGAAGTGATTTGGAAATAATGCATTAACAAAAAGCCATCATCCATATGCTTGGCTAATTTTCTCCCTTGTTCTGCAAATCTATTTGGAGGATCAACACAGTTTTATCTGAAGTTGCATCTGGGTTAATATAGTAATATGATTTAAAAAATATTTGTGTGATGTTCAGCTTTGTAAATAAAATGAACTTCAAATGGGAAATTATGTGCAAAAATCTCACACAGAATATATTGTATGGTACACTCTTGGTATACCTTTGATGATTTAAATCAGATGTGTTCAGTAAACTAGAGCACAGCAATTAGTGAGGTGATGGCAATGGTGTTCAGCACTCAAATATTAAATATTTTTATTAAGGTGAAAACCTTTTTGTCTTCATTCATTGTCCATTTTTAAGGATCCCATATGTGAGAGGTCTGGGTATACCAAGATAAATAAGGAAAACTCTCAGTTCTGAAGTATTTTATATCTAAGAGAGGAACACACAAATTGATTGAAACAATATAGATGTTATGGTAAAAAATTTCTTCAGGGAATAGGGACAGTGGAATCCTATCCCTAACCAATTTAAAAATAAGGCTCACCTACAGTATAATTGGGTGTGTTTCCTCTAGCTTGGAGTCTTTTTCTAACTGCTTCTGGCCAAGGAGAGCCCTAGCATGAAATGATGGTGCTTGTTGACCAAGGGAAGAGGAGTGTTCGCCAGTGACTCTGGATGAGGAAAATATTTGTTTCCTGGCATTATCTGGAATGGCAATAACGAGAACCTGAAGCACTGTGGGAAGCTTTTAAATATTTAGTCTGTGCCAACTCACAACTGAGGTGTTTGTGTACTTAACTTGATAGAGAGATGAATTATATATGGGAGTCTTATCCTATCATTTGCTCTATGTGTGTTGACAAACGTCCTGTCATTCTCTAGGAAGTACATACCACGGGGGTTACCACAACGCTCCGCAGACAGCTTACTTGTAGGGTTTTTGTTCCGTATGCTTCTTTCTCTTTATCGCAGCTACCTTTTCATTTATTAAAACACAAGCACTGAACAGAGAACTTTTCCAGACTCCCTTTTCTTAAAGTGGCATTTTAGAGCTCAGGTCAAATGCGCTCCCTAGTGAATGTGCAGTTGTTCCCAAGAGTATGTCTCTTTGAAGTGTAAGGAAGCTCTTGGGGTGCTTAATGCAATAGCCAACAATTCCCATGAAAATTTGATTCCTATTAAAAGAGGAAATAATAAATATATTTACCTATTTAAAACTGAAAGCTAAAATGTCCACAATTTTATGTCAGTTGTCAGTGCATTAGGTTAACTCTTGTATATTTTTCCATGATTAATGTTGGTCCTATTTATATCGTCTTCCCTTGGCCATCACTCAGTTACATAGTTTTGTTTTAATTTTCAAAATAGCATATCAGATTACCCTCTGCTTAGTTAACTGTGATAATAAGAGATAATGCGTTTAATTACCAGAGTAGAATATCTGTATTCCAGGAATTCGACACAAAGTAGAACCTCAAATTCTTTGCTGTCTTATTTTAAATAAAAGTCTAGTTGCAAGAAATACGTTAATGGAAACCTGCTCGGTGATACACAGTTCATTAGTTTCCCTGCCCGTGGCTCATGCTAGATCATAGGAGAGCTGCATAACTGGACTCCATTATCTTCATGCTCATAGAGTTGTTTTGGTAGGAATGCCCTTTGGCTTGCGTTGAGGGACTCTATAAGAGTAGTCGTATGAACTTGCTTAATGAATTTACTCTAAAGGCGATTAGAAAACACTTATGAAAGCATGATAAATATTTATCAAACTTCATGATCAGGAAAAATTGTGAGCAACTGGTTTATTTTTGCCCCAACCAACTGCACTATTTTTTAATTTTATGAACTGTATGAAGTAGTTCCCTCTTGTTGTGGCTACTAGGAAGCTCAACTGTAAAGCCTACTTCTAATGAGTACACAGGACTTTATGGTATGGATTTGCTTGTACTACCTTGCTTCAAACTTTGTTTCATTTTCCTGCCCATGATTTCTTGTCTTAATGTCCTCTTGTTTATTATTTATATTTACATAAATTCCTATAAATCACTTCATATTTATTTTGGATCTAAAACTACAAACACACATACACACACGTCAATTGTCATTTTTTGCCATCATGAGATCAAAGGTCCAGGAAATTAACTAGATCAATCTTTTTCTATCTAAGTATTTGATCGAAAGCAAATAGATTTTCTCCAGTATTTCTAGATTTTTAATGTAAAAGTGGACATGTTGACCCACTGTTTTATCTGGGACAAGTGCACATGAAGTTTAAGTGTAGAGAGAACCCATGGCAATTAGAATGTGGGATTTGTGATTTACTGCTAGGCTTGCCGTGTCCCCCCCATTTGCCCTGAAAGACACTACTTCTGCCACAAAGATATACTCGTATATAACCATTCACTTGTAGAAGGTGTCTGAGATGGCAAGGTTCTGAGGGTTTAGAGGAAATTGTAGTTCAATCACCCATGTTTATGTAATTAATAAATGTTGATTTTTGGAGTCAGAAAAAATGGGTTTAAATTCTAATTCTTGTATTCAGGAGCACTATAATATTGACATATTACTGAACTCTCTATTATCTTAAGTACTTTATCTTTAAATGTTGGCTAATTGTTTTTATATCCCAAGATTACTGTGAAGATCAAACAAGGTAGTGGGCTTAACATGGGCCCAGCATGCAGAAAATGCCCACTAATTTTTCGGTGTTACTACTATAATGACCACTGCTCTTAGTCTTATCTACCTTTATATCTATCACCTACCCTTACTGGGTGGCCCACATACCCAATGCAAGGTTTTTATCACCACTGAATTCACATATTCAATTCAATTTTTGTGCCAGGAACATGTAGACAGTGAAGAGGTAGATAGAGACACTGAACATTTGCCTTGGAGGAGCTTACAGTCTCGTGGAAGGGAACAAAGTTTCAGATTGTGGCAAGTGCTCTGAAGAAAATAAAACAGGGGAATGAAAGAGACTAACTGCAGTTAAGGATCTAATCCAAATTAACTGGTCCAGAAACACTTTTTGCAGGGGTACCATCTGGAATAAGATCCCAAAGATAGGAGTTGAGGGGAGAGCATTTGAGAGAGAAGGAACAGCAAATGAAAAGACCTTGCAATAGGAATCAACTTGATGCATTTGAAGAACAGAAAGAAGGTTCATGGGGCTAGAGCAGAGGAGGAAAGAAAGAAGTGCCAAATAAAGTACATCATAGTGATGAGTTTAACCTTTTTTGTGTGTGCAGTAGAAGTTTTTAAGCATGTGTGTGAAAAGATCTGTTATTAAATACATCAACCTAAAAATCTTTTGTGTCACAGAGATACAATCAACAAAACAAAAAGGCGACCTACTGAATGGGAAAAGATATTTGCAAATGATATATCTGATAAGGGATTAATATCCAAAACATATGAAGAACTCATACAGTTCAACATAAAAATTTTTTTTGATTAAAAAATAGCAGAGGACATGCATAGACAGTTCTCCAAGGAGGACATACAGATGGCCAACAGACACAAAAAAGATCTTCAACATTACTAATCATCTGGGAAATGCAAATCAAAATCAAAATCATCTCACACCTATCAAAATAGCTATTATCAATAAGTAAACAAATAACAAGCATTGATGAGGATGCAGAGAAAAGGGAACCCTAGTGCACTGTTGGTAGGAATGCAGGCTGGCGCAGCCACTGTAGAAGACAGTATGGAGGCTCCTCAAAAAAATTAAAAATGGAACTATCTTATGACCCAGCAATTCTGCTTCTGGGCAGAATCATTATCTGAAGAAATCCAAAACACTAATTTGAAAAGATATATACACCCTTATGTTTATTTTGACATTATTTACAATATATAAGATTCAAAAGAAACCTTGATAGAGGATTGCAGAAAAAGTGGTGTGTGTGTGTGTGTGTGTGTGTGTGTGTGTGTGTGTGTGTGTGTATATATATATATATATATATATATATATATATATATAATGGAACATTACTCAGTCATAAAAAAGTAACAAAATCTATCCATTTGCAACAACATGAATAGACCTAGAGGATATTATGCTCAGTGAAAGGCAGAGAAAGACAAGTACCATATGATTTCACCTGTATATGGAATCTAAATAACAAAATAAATGAACAAGCAAAACAGAAACAAACTCATAGATACAGAGAACAAATTGATGATACCCAGATGGGAGAGGGGTTGGCAGGGAAAGGGATTCAGAAGTAGAAATTGACAGTTATAAAAACAGTCACAGGGATGTAAAGGATAGCATAAGAAATATAATCAACAATATTGTAGTAACTATGGTGTCAGGTGGGTACTAAACTTATTGGGGTGATCATAAGGTATATAAATATCTACTCACTATATTGTATACCTGAAACTAATATACCAGTGTATGTCAAGTATAATTGAAATATAAATTAAAAAAAGGAAATTATTAAATGGGAAAAAACCAAAAAACAAACAACAAAAACGTGTTCCCCTAAACATTATAAAAAATCCAGCTCCATCTTCCTATGCTTTTCTCTGCTGAGAAAGCTTTTCAGCATCACTTCATCCCTTGTTGAGATCTTAACCATCCATCTATCCAGGCCCAACTCAAATGCATCTGGATGACCCACCATGTCATATCATGATTTCTTTGTGGTCCCATTACATGGACACACATCTCCAAACAGAGCACTCAGAACACTTTTTACTGTGGGCAGGATGTCTGTATTTTTTGCAAGACTGAACTTCTTGGTGTAGAAAGACAGGGTTATGTCTTATTTATCTGTATATTTCTTATACTTAGAAAGATGCTCACACAGAGAAGGTGTTTAATGTGTGCTTGAGTTTTGCTTTTACTGAGTCGTTTTCTAAGAAAGTTGAGAATTAACCAAACTTTGAAGTTGGAAATAGCCAGGTGAGGCACACAAACTTGTAGGCAGGGAAGTAGTTCTGCTTTCCACAGGCCACGTCGGTGGGCTTCAGGGCATTCAAAAGCACTTTTGATTAGCTGAGATTTTTACTGCTCCCAGTGACATGGACACTGGTACAGCTAGATTCTGACTGATTTTCAAGTAACTAGAGATGCAATTTCTGAAAGAAAAAAAAAAAAACTAAGCCAGAAAAAGCAAAGTTGCCATTCCTTCCATTCTTACACCCCCAAATACCCATTCATGTTGTTGGGAATCCATCTTTGGCAAGCTAGAAGCCTTGGGGTGGACTGGGACTCATTTTTGAGAAATAACACATTTTATAAGGTCTCAGCCCAAAAGGACAGGAACCATTGCCGAATTTATTTTCCAAGTCATTCCTGCCTCTGGGACTGATGCAAGCCATGCTCTCTAATAAATCTTCCAGTAAGGCCTCTCTTTTTCCTTTTGCCTCTTGATCCCATCACCTCTGTTTCCACCTTAAGGGATTTTTTTTTTCCTCTTCTTTTTTACCTTATTGCAATAACTTGTCAGCTTGCAGAACACTTTCTCAGTTTTATGCTTCAAGACAGGAAACCAGCTTAGGAAGAAATGCCTGGCCTCCCTATCCACTCTACTGTCATAGCCCCCCTCTTTTCATACTACCACTGTCCCACACCCTTCCCCAAATCAGACATAGCTCAAGGTTCCCACTAGAACTCTCCCAGAAAGGATTAGGTTGGTTGTGAGAGCTTTGAATATTAAGCTGGCTGCTGTTCCATAGTCCTGCCTGGAAAAGAAATTTACCTATTTCTTCCATTTTAGCTAACACTTCTCTGAAGTCCACTATGTGGCCTCTGATAGCACTATCTGAGCCTTCTCCCTCCCTTGGTGCCATGGTGGTCAAGGCAGAGGGTGCAGATGCAATGCAGGAAAAGTCACTTAGAGAAAAGTAGAACAAATGTATGATACATTTGATTGATAACATTCCCTATTCTGACATTCAAAGCTCACCTTATTCCCTATAACTGGGTACCCTCTCCTCTTCAGACTCATCAATGATTCCTACAGAAAATCTGTGCTTCAGCTACACAGCCCAGTTACCTTGAATACATCTTGTGTGCTCTCATCTCCAGTCTTTGTCAAATGCACTCAGTCTGTCCGAGAAATCTTTCCTCCAAGAAACTGCATTTTAATGCACTGTCAAGATTCAGCTTGAAGCCACCCTCCTCAGGAATCCTCCCTGGATCATGCCACCCATCTCTCCTGTAATGGTCCACATTACTTGGTAGGGTAGTGTTCTGTCTTAGTATTAGCCTCTGGAGTTCAAGCCCTGACTAGCTGTGTGATCTTAAATGACATCTTTCAGTGAACGCACTACATCTCCCCTGCCACACTTTTATTTCTTATTCACCCAAGAAGCTGTTGAATGTCTGAGCTACCCCTACATAGAGGTGAAATAGGCAGGTGCTTACATAGTAGAATTTGAGGCTATCAGATAATCTGAGTTTTCTTATTTGGCCTTTAGTTAAAGCTTTAAAGATATCTTATAAAACTGGTAACATTATAATGAAATTCTTAGAGTCATAACCTCATAGACTTTGAAATCCTAGAATATCAGTTTCATAAAGATCCTTTGAGGATAACCTAGTTTAATATTGCTTTGTTTTTAATTTAATTTTCTTGTTTTTTAGTTGGCAAAGTTGCTTTTCGGAGAGGTAAATGAGTTGGCAAAGACCATATTATGTATTTCAAAAGTCTTTTTTCTTTTTTCGTATTATTTTAAATTTTAGTGTTTTTTTTTCATTACCAGTTAGTCTCCTTATAGAAGGTAAATATGGCTTAATTTGGTGGTGTTTACATTGTCTCTAGATAAACTGATTATGTATAAGGGTATAAGATACAGTTTCTTCAGTTACTAAGAATAGAAATCTATTATGTTTCATTTAGGCAAAAGGGAATGCATTTGAAGGATACTGGGGACTTCCAGAATTAATGGGAGGTGGAGAGAGACCTGGGCTTGAGGATGAGCAAGAAGCAAAGAGCCTTGGCACCAGTGAGAGGAAGCCATAAAAGTGACCTTTGAGTATAACAGCCTGATCAGGACATGTAGCAACATAAAGTCTTTCATCATTTCGAAGTCTATCCTGGAGGAGCAGAAGATGCGGGGAAACATTACTGGCACTTGCTCTTCCCTTTGCTTGCAAAGCTCTCCCCCATCCCCTTCACTCTATTTAGATATTACCTCATCAGCAAGGCCTTCCTTGACAACCTTGTACAACAAACTTATCAACCCCTCCTTTACTTTCTGTTCCCTTAGGCTTTTTTCTTCATAGCATTTATCACTGCCTGACATATTATATGTATTTGTCTATTTGTTCTCTCCCATGAAAACAGAAGCTTTGCTGTATATACTCATTTATCCTCAGCATCAAGAACCACACATGATAAATAATTGTTTGATGAATGAACAAAACAAATATAATTGGAAGAGCAGTTCTCAGCGCCCTCTCTCTAACCACCAGTGTGGTTTTGGCCCTATCATTTCCTTCTCCAGGCTTCATTTGTAAAATGAAAAGGTTGAACCAGATCAAGCCCACACTTTCTTTACCCTGTTTCTTACCATCTGAATTCTGTTTATCTATTTGTTTAGTTTGTATATATTGTGCCTCTCTGCTTGCTTACTTTTGAAAAAACTAAAATATGAAATACACTGGTCCCATCTCTCTATAAAAGTGTATAGTTGTGTCAGTGTAAAGAGTTTATAGACCTCCCATATAGATTACAAAGAAAATCTCTCAAAGATTTTCTTATTGGAAGAAAATAAAAAGCTTTCACCTCCTATACTTCTGGTTCCCAAATTTCAGGAAGCTGGTGGATGACTTAAAAAGCTCCTTTACTCTTTTCAATGACCAAAAGCTCTTTATTGAGTCCATTTTATTATTTTAATTAGCATAATAACCCTGAAAACTGGGAGATTGTGAAATAGATGAGTTCAGAGTTTCTAAGATTAATAGATCCGCTGAAGTATGAAAGCTCTTTCATATAATTTTTTAACTGTGAAGATTAATGGTGTAAAAAGGGAGCTGTCCCATTCACAGGTGGATGGTAGGCCCCGGGAAATTGACTTAGACACTGTCATTCATGTGATAAAGACCAAAATGTCAGAGCTGGCTCCTGTGAATCAGCATTTTAACTGGTTCCTCTGTGAGGGGATAACCTAATGAGCATAGCCAATGCCCCCTTACCAGCCAACGGACTTTGAATATAGGGGTCACTTGAGAAAATACTTAAAATCCACTAGTGGTTTCTCACTTCTTTTAGGGTCAGTCTTTACTCCACATCATGGCTTCCAGGCACTATATGATCTGGCCCTATCCTCCTTTTTGACCTCATCTTTTGCTATTCCCTGACTTATTCACTCTCTCCTTTACTCACCCATTCATTCAATAAAAAATTATTTATTTATTTATTACTGTGCACCAGACTTGGGTTAGCCACTCGGGCTTTATGTTGTGCAAATAGAGACATGGCCTCACTCTACTGGAAAGAGGAAGGGTGATATTAACATATAATAAAGTATGGTGCATGTTAACCTAGGGTAGTACAGGGATCACAGAGGGGAGGGAGGGAACCTAAAGAGGATAGGTGGAGAGAGGACTTGCCAGAGGAAGTGAGACCAAAGGTAAGTAACTCTAGACATAGTAGACATTTGTTAGTAGGCTTCTATGAGTTGACAACTCAGCTTACCTGTAGATTTAGTCCCACCCCTGTAGCTCAGTCCTATCCTGCAGATAGTAAGTAAGAGGCACTGGTGAAAAGTTGAAATTTCCTCCAGTTTCCTCCAGCATTTATTCCCAGGATCACAACTAAGTCCTGACCTGACCCAGCCTTCTACCCAGGATGATGGACCTTTGTTTTGCCTTTATATCTGGCTGCTGTGTCAGTCTCCAGCCCCAACCCCCTGCTTGTTCTGACCCTGATAACCTGATGCTTGTTGCTAAATTCCTCCTGCGGGGGCTTTACAGCTGCCATACTACTGCAGTGGTTCTTCTGGCACCATGAGAGGAACCTGCCCTTCTCGGTATCAGACCTTCCCAGGACGGTGCCACGTCTCAGTCTTTGTTCTCTAGTCCGTGCTTTGCCTTTCCAGCTCAAATCCCACACCTCACACTTTGCCACTCCTCAGGCAACCACAGGTCATCAAGTCATTATTGCTTTTCATGTGGAGTGATGGCCTGGCCTGGCTTCCTCATCCACTGTCTGGAGACTCACATCCGAGGGAATGCCCCTCAGGATTCCCATTCTGCTCCCCATATATTCATGCCAGTCTTTCATTCCTGGCAGGGTAGCTCTTGCTTCTGAGTTCCTTTATAATACTAGTAGGAAAGAATCCCATGAGACCTGGCTTGGAACCTGGTACCTACATCATCCCTGCTAAGTAATCCTCTTCTTTTCACTGATTCTGATCACATCTTCATCCACTTGAGACTTTCTGCTCTAGAGAGCTCAAAGTTCCTCACTACCCATGCCCTCTGACCCTCCTTATTTTCCTCCTTGGCAGTCTATTTCCTTAGCTGCTGACTCCATCTTGGTTCCAACATCATTGTCCCTCAGCCCCTATTGTTCTCAGCCTGGAAACCTAGTGTTTAGACCAGATCATTTTTCACCTTGTTTTTTGGCTAAGCTCCCTGTATCTGGCAACCTGGAATTTAGACCATGTCCTGGTTTTCCTTGGACTCTACGCCACTTGAATCCACTCTCCTGATCTATTCCTTGGTCTTCCCCACCAAAGTCTCAGTTTATTTCACTTAATGAACAGGTACTGCCTGTGCTAGGATTTGATGTGATGGCGAGAGTGGGGAAGAGATGATAAGCCAGGCCATGCTCCAGATGGTCCTGTTTCCCTGTAGTTTTTGTCCACTGCTAAGTGGTCCATCTCAGCCCTGGTCATGGCTAGCTTGTAGCACCCGCTCAGTGAGTGCAGAGCCTGCCACCCCTCTGGGGTAGGGAAGCAGGCAGAGCTCTATATTTAGCCTGGAAGACCTCACCGTGGCGCCTCACATGGTAGGGCTGTGTCAATGGCTCCAGCGACAAACCAGGGCAGTACACTCTGTGGGAGAAGAGAGAGGAAGGGACCTTGGTCTGGATGGGTAATGTCTTTTCTTTTCTCTGAAAGATGCGCTGTGTGAAGCTCCTGCAAAATCCAACTCACAGGGCAGCTTAGAAACTCCTCTGTCACAGTACCCTTGCCCACCTTAGCTCTGCTAGGGACCCTCTAGCCAACTGTGACTTTAGAACTTGTTGTCCCACGCAGTTCATTGACAATCAGCCTTTGTACCTCTCTGTCGTTATCTCCTCACCAATATACATTCACTCCATTCACATCACAAACATCGACCATGGGCCTGCCATGTGTCAGGTACTGTGTCAGATGCTAGGTTATTCATCGGGGAACAAAAAGAAAATATCCCAAGTTATAGTTATTGAATTTCAAAGTGAAATCTTGTATCCAGTTATGCTTTCATCATTCAATTTGTACAGTTCCTCCCTTGCTTTTGTAGAGATAAATGTCACGTCTCCCTGTTTGTAAGCTTTGCTTTCAATAATTGCAATTTGATATAAGCTTTAAAAGCTGAAATACTTTGGTGCTTCACTTGTTGAATATTTGATTCAAGATTTCCAATTGATTTTGAAGAAAATACAACCAAAATTTTGTTCTTATTTTAGAGGTCTCATTAACAACAACAAAACAACAACAACAAAAGCGAAATCAACATTGATTAACAAAGCAGCTTATTAAAGGCTCAAAATCTCTAAAATCCCATTGGTGACAGACAATAAAGAAAATAAACATGGTCTGCCTTCCTGAAACATAAAAAAATACTTTTTGCATTTGGTTTAGCATTGACTTCATAAAAAATTGTATAGTTCTCTTACTTTGTATAAATTTTGAGAACTATGATGCCTATTGTGAAGGTAGAAAATAAGTTTCTTTGAATGCAGTTACATTTTATATGGACACCCCGAACCAATTCAAAATAAATTTCTTCTCCATAAGATTGCTGATTTAACAAGTATATTGCTTTTACCAAAATTCGTATTTATATTATAATAACAAAAAATAAGTAATTTTAACACTAATATTGAAACTTTTTAAAAACTGAATTATCAGCATTATTACTACTAAGGGAATATTTTACCTTCGACTGAATGAATTTCCAAAAGCTTGACTATGATTCCATAAATTGGGTGAAAGTAATTGAATTACACTGGAATTAAGTTAAATTATTTTCTGTTTGAAACATCTGATGACACTGATATAAAACTGCTGGTTTTAGTTCTGCTAATAGGAAAAAGACATTAACAGCTACCGCTTTATATACAAGAAAACTTGGAATTAAAAATGATTGAAAATAGCCCTGGCTAGTATGGCTCAGTTGGTTGGAGCATCGTCCTGTAACTGAAGCGTTGCAGGTTTGATTTCAGGTCGAGGCACATACCTGGGTTGTGGATTTGGTTCCTGGTCCAGGCACCTAACGATCCCTGGTCCAGGTGTACAGAAGGCGACCGATAGATGCTTCTCTCTCACATCAGTGTTTCTCTCCCTTCCTCTCCCCCTAAAAGCAATGAAAAATATAGGTCCTTGGGCAAGGTTTAAAAAAAATGATTGAAATTATATTAGAAGAACAGTCATGTACTCTAAATAACAAGTGATACTACATATCACTCTGAAGTGTGGCTTCTCACTTAGAGTACGTGCCTATTCTAAAATATTTCAATCATTTCTCTTCTGTGCTTCTACTTTTACATGTGTAAATTATAGTCCTTGGGCATAAGTTTTCTTAAAATAACTGTTAAATCAAGTAGATGCTGATGTTTATTTAGCAGATTTGTGTCTTCTAGTTTTTTATGGTCATGTTATTAGTACACCCCCTTCAGTGGATCATAAATACTGAGAAACATTTTATACAAGGTACATGTTCATCACTGAGAAATAGAAAATTAGTACTTAAGTTTCCTAAAACATGCACTTTTGTATTTGAGCTAATTGCTGGTTTATTGCAATATTTTTTTGTAAAATGTAACCAAAATAAAATAATTTTAGATTTGTACCATGTGATAAATATGCCAAGAGCAATCAGACTATTCTCTAAAAGCAGGACTGCTCAATCTCTATTTCTTAAATGTATCTCCCATTCACCTAACCTATAGTTTTCCACATTTCCTATCGACCCCATCAACTAGTGGTCTGGAAGCTCCATGAGTCTGGCTAGTTGCTGCACTGTAGAATTGGCTGGTACAGCCAGCTGCCAGCATGGCAACATCTTTGAATACTTCTCACAACACCATTTGGGACCTGCAGGAGTTAACTGCCTTTTTGTATCTGGATGCACAAACTTAGTGTTTATCAGAGAGCCCATCTCCTTGAAAGGGGGTTAGTGGTTACTCTGGGTCTGGGAAAGGTCAGGGAGAGAAAACAAGGTTATCATTGATTTTCTTTCATGACTGTGTATTTAAATGTTTTCTCATCCCTTGTCACTTTTTTCTTTCTCCCCACTCTACCTGCTCTGCCTAGCTCATATCCTAAGTAAACTTAGTGTAAACTTGGAGTTCATTTTTCTGAACCAAGAGATAGTGTGATGCCAACTATCCATTCACAGAGCATGGTGATAATCATAGTTACCATAACCGCTTCAGGTACTGATCTTATCTCTAATGTTCAAAACAAATCCATGAGCTAGATGCTAGTTTCATTTTATAGATGTGGAAACCCAGACCCAAGGCTACATGACTGATAAGTAATGGAATTGGATTAGAGCCCAAGCCCACATTCGTTCTACTGTATGGCAACTACATTTCTTTTTTTTTAATGTATGTTTCCATTACCATTTAGTCCCCTTATACACCCCTCTGCCTCCACTATCACCACACTGCTGTCCATGTGTCCTTTTTTCTTTTTGCTCAATCCCTTTGCCCCCTACTCCCTACCCCCCAACCCCCCAGCCATCAAGGCATCCAAAGGTGGAGTTGAACACAGATCGTTCTATTCAACCAACCCCCAGCTCTGCTTGACTTAATTATTCATTCAGTCGAATTATTGTACACTAGGTTCTTTGCAAGGGGACTACAAGGATATTTCAGCCTAGTGACTTCACAGCTGGAACCTTTATTATATTATTCTACCCATGATGCAGCAACAGAGTAACCTGGGCACAAAACTTCAATGCAAACCCGAACCATTGCAGCTAAGGCCTGCCACCCCATCCCGGAGCACCAGTATTCTGATACTGCCTCATAAGTCATCCTGTATCCCAGCAAATTCTAGTTTTGAAAGTGCAGATCTTCGCACGTAAGAGTCATGACAACCATAAAAGGAACACATTTTTGTAACCGCATTTTACACAGAGGCACCAAAAGGGAAAGTGTCCTGCCCAAGGACTACAGTTTAGACTATAACCCAGCTCCTGGTTCTTGTCCGGTATTTTCTTCTTGCTGCTTCTCAGGACTCTGAGTTGGAGAAGACAGAGCACATGACTCGGAGCCTGTCCTAGGGCCAGGCGCCCCTCCCTGGCGTTTCCACCGGCAGGAGCGCTCTGCCCGCTGTGCACGCATGCAGGGTGCTGCTGCTGTTCATGACCGGGGGGAACAATCAGTCTCAGCCATTCTCCGGCTCTAAACCAGCCAGAGTAATTGGGTTTAATTTTAATTTTTTTAATGGCTTGAAATTAATAGAAGCAGCTGCTGCCACAGTGTGTAGGTGTCCTTCTCCAGAAGGCAGAGACCAAAAAAAAAAAAAAAAGAAAAAGAGAAAAACCTACCCATAAAATAAACTCTGAAAAGTAAACAATAGAGTGTGTAGGACAAAAAGGTTAATTCAGAAATCACGCAATACCTTTTTGTTATCAAAAACTCCCTGGCAATATATGGCGCTGTCTCTCTCCTCCCACCACTCGTGCCCATCGGCCTGATAAGATGGTAATCTGATTAGACACTGGGTGTAAAAATGTGTTGCCTGCATCTGAGCACTCCCTCTCTCTCCCTCTCCCTGTGACTCACCAAGAGATTAGCTGTGACAAAGTGAGGAGAAAGATAAGAATAGATATGCTGGTGATAGGAGCCCTATTATAATTATTTGGGGGAAGATAGGATTGGAACTAGGAGCAGATCCTGCTTGCCGAAGGAGGGTGGATATATAAAGTTGGCAGCCATGCCAGCTGCCTGGCTGTGCCAGATGCCATAGGAGAAAAGGAGGAGGCCATTGGCTCAAACCAGGTGATGGTCTGGGTTGTTCCAACCAAACATCAACTAAAGGCCATGTATTGGCATGGATGACAAACCAGAAATTCAGCTACCCTCATGAAGGGAAGAGGAACCGAAATCTTACCTCAGTTTCAAATATACCTGTGAAACCAGGTGCCAATTTGCTCTTCATCCCTGGGTAGACAAAGTAGGGGAACCAAGAAACTGTTTCTGCAATTGCAATTGTTGAATGAATTTGAGATTGCACAGCCTCGGTGTGGTGGGAAGAATATGTGTATGTCAGTCAGACCACAGTGCACATCAAATAAGTAGCACATTATTGGCATACAGCAGGTGCTTAACATATGTTACTGCTTATGGAAGTTTCTGAGAGGCTTTGTTTTGCATACCTCCTTTAGGAATTACTACCTAAAAAGATAGATTCTTTGTTATTTCTCTTTCTGATAATTTGAAGAAAAAACTTTGTGTCCACTGTCAAAGAAGACTCTGGGGTTGGAATTTATTTATCCACATCCATAATTTCTGCTTGACTGGAGAGGAAATGAGGGCTTCTGCCTTTCAGGACTCCTGGGGAGGGCTGGGGAATGTGGCTGTTTTAGAGAACCTTCTGTGCTCCTTTAGGTCCTGTGCTCCTTTTCCTCTGTGCTCACATAGCCTCCAAAACAGCGCATTGGGGATTCGACTGACATTTTGGAGAAAAGGCAGAGAGGGTGGCAAATGGAAAGGAATCATTTATTCATTAAGTCCTAAATTCACTCATTCATTCAACAAACATGCTTTGAGCTCCTCTTCAGGGCCAAGCACTGTGCTAAGTGCTATTCACTTTGAGATGAATGAGAAATACAGCAGTGTCTGCAATTAGTATTTAGAGCAATTAGTTTGTCCTGGAGTTGCTCACAAAAGCCTCAAAGAACAATGTCATATGAGCTGGGTTTCGCTTCTCAACGTAAGAATTCACTGTGTAGAAAAGCATGGGAAAGGCAATTAAGACAGACAGATCAACATGTAAAAAGGCAGGGAGGTTTTTGAGAAGATAATGTATTCAGGGCATGACTCTCAGCTTCACATGGAGAACACACAATCTACATATATATTGGCTGGTGTGGCTGAAATTATTTACTTTAGTTTGCTAATCTCTTAAATTTCCCTCACAAATATATTAATTTATCCAATCCATAATTGTTTGGGGGCTCTTCCTTTATGCAAAGCCCTGTATAGATCCTGCAGAACCAAAGGTGAACAATATGTGAACCCTGTTCTCGAGGAGGGCTCAGCCTAATGGTGGAGAAAGGCATGTAGTCAAATCAATATAATGAAATAGAGACTATAATAGAAAGGTATATATTCTATGATTGTGAATGTGTTGAGTATGTATATGCATGTATGTGTGTACTCACTCACCCACATGTGCACACACGGCTGAATATGAGGATGTGAGTTAAAGGCCCTGCTCACACATGGGGATGCCCTCTTCAGTCACCAGGATGAACCCAGGATGATGACTTGTTCCAAGGGCTGTATCAGCCTTTAGCCACTGCATTCTGAGAGCACACAAGCCTTGGAATCTTCCTGCATCTCTGGCAGAATCAGATATTATAGACTCTTTTCTTTCTGGAGTCTTCTGGGGAGTCATGCATTCTTGACTCTATTCTACCTCCATTTTTACAATATCATTGGGATGCTAGGAAACTTCAGAGGATTGCTGTGGGAATTAAAGGAGTTAATACAATATAAAGTGCTTAGAATGGTCTAGCATATGGTCAATGATATATACATATCAGGAATTAGTATTATAATAATTATCATGATCATTTCATTGTTTCCATTGGTATCTCAGACTATCTGTGTTAAATGGATTCAGAAGGCTGCCTTCTCTAACCTAACATCAAGCACAGGAACTTTCTTTGTGGGACCCCTTAGCTTCCCAAACTTGTACTCCCCTGTAATGTGGACCTTTCTGCTTTCCCTTCAACTGGATGTTAAAGAGTCTGTGCTGAGGTAAAATTCACCTCCCTATGGTGCCTGCCATTTATCTTTGGAGATGAGTGTTCTTTCCTTTTATCATTGCTTTTAAAAATAAGCAAGTATTATTTGACACTTCTGTATACCATTTCTAGGGAGAGAAGGAAAATGTGACACTCTTTCTGTCTTCAAGAATCCTACTTTTTCTTTGAAGAAATTTCTATGTACTATTGTTGCCCACTGTTAAGAGACAAACCAGGTAATAAAACTTTTAAAAATAGCTTATGTCAAAGTAGAGAAAAATTAATGAAGAATGAATAATCAGAGAAGGCTTCAGAGGACGTATATTAAAGGACAGGCATTTTTGAAAAGATTTTTAAATTTTATTTTATTTTTAGACAGAGGGGAAGGGAGGGAAAAAGAGAGGAAAGGAAACACGAATGTGTTGTTGCCTCCCACGTGCCGCCTACTGGGGACCTGACCCGCAACCCAGGCATGTGCCCTGACGGGGGAACCAAACCAGTGACCCTTTGGTTCGCAGACCAACGCTCAATCCACTGAGCTGCACCAGCCAGGGCAGGATAGGCATTTATTTATACATTCTTTACTTTATTAATTAATTAGTTCATTTAAAAAATATTTAAACCTTTGTTGGCAGCCTACAGTAGGCCACATCTGTGAGGCAGAGCTTACCAAGTGGTTAAGATGGCAGGAGAGGGAGTCCAAGGGAAGGAAATAGCAAACACAGAGACACACAGGTATTGGTGGTGTGACAAAAAAAATTGTGTTAGGGACGTGTAAGTTGCTCATATAAATAAATATTTGAGTCACTCCTCATATAGGGTACAAGGAAGGAGAAATGGCCACTGATGCTGGAATTAGAGAGTGTTCTTGAGGAGTGTTGTGAGCCAAGCTGAAATGTGAGGAATGGAGTTGTTTGGGGACGTTTTAGGGAGAGGGCTGGGGAGAGTACTGTGAGGTCAGATTTTTCTGAAAGAAGAAAGTAATGCTATGAGTTGGGCAAGGGGAGAAAGGTAGGTGGCGAGACAATATACGGGCTATGAGCACAGACTTCTGAGTCATGCTAGCCTGCATCTGACACAGAATCTGCTGCTTACTAACCTTGCAACCTCAGGGAAATTTTTACCTCTCTGAGCTTCAATTTTCTTGTTTGTGTAAAAAGGATGTTAATAGACCCTAGATCATAGAGTTGTTGTGATGATTAAATGATGATACATATAAAACATTTAACACCATGCCTGAGACATAGTGAAAACATAATAAGTAAAAATAAGAGAAAAAACAGAAGTGCACTCCAAATGAGAGACACATTTCTCCCACATACTCCCAGCCCTCTTTTCCTTTATTCTTTGCATTACTTGAAAGTCCTCATGAATTTGTCCTCCTGAGCCCTTCTCAAATAGATTTTTGTTTGTATCTGTAGCAGAGTCTGGAAAAACTAAGCCCTGAGCAGCACCTCAGCTTCTTGAATGATTACCCAGGACCCATTACCTTCACTCTGTCTGCAAATCGGGTTAGGCTTCTGACCCACTCAGGGGAGGAGCTGGGACAGCTGCAGGCATTAGATGAATTCTCCTGGTAGCACATAATCAAATTTGGTGGAGACGGTAGGCTGTCAGAGTCAAGTTGCTAAACTTGTCTAGAATAAGAGAAAGCTGGGGTGATTGGATTTAAAGCATGGAATCTGATTGGATATACTGGTAAATGAAGAGTTGAAAACATCAGCATCTTAACCTGAGGGACCTTTGACTGTAGGAATCACTTGCGTATAAAGACACGCTCACCTAGTGCTCTAGGAGACTCAGACTCAGACTTCTGAATCAGGGCTTGAAGTGACTATTACAGGCCATTGGCTGGACACCTCAAGACCACTTTCACTGGCATTCTTCCTGAATACAAGTCTGGAAACCCAAGACTTGCTCATTCTACCATCCTCACATTCCTGCATGTTCAGTCACATCACAAATGGACACCGTCGTCCATTCTCTCTATACTCTCATCCCTGCAATGGTCTGTTCTATCTCTACTCTTGGTTTCTCACTTCTTTCTGTATCCAAAACTTCCCACTTTCCACTTTTTCCTTTGAAACAGTGTTATGGTTAATAATCTCACTTGGATCCTCAGTCTTTCAGTCCACTGTTTCCTTTACCTCTTGTCTTAACCAAGTATCATGCTTGGTACATGATACTTAACAAAATTTGCTGAATAAAACAATGAACTAAAGCTTGACTATCCTGGAGGCTAGTACTTCCTATGCTGCCCTCTCTGGATCTGCCTATCCTCTTGCACTCCCTGTACAGACAAATCAAGAAGACAACTTTCTTCTTCTTTCCCTATTCACCTCCCAAACCATTATTTCTCATCTTATCGCTGGTATCTCCAACATTTCAATATAGGAAAGTTTATGGTAGCAACTTGGTTAGAAAAGAGGAGTGGCTAGGGAAGCTGTCCTAAAGTTATCTTTCTATTACAAGAACACTATTGTTATTTGCATGCCTATTCCTCTGGGCTTTGGGAATAGGAAGCAAATGGCCTCCACTGATGACCTAACACGCTGGACAGCCTTTGATGCTGCCACTGGCTTTCATGTGAAAAGCCCTGTTCCTTCGTTGCCTATGCTGTTCTCTCTATATCCTGTCCATCTCGGTACTTTCGGGTTCTTACCCATCTTAGACTCCATGGCCCATTACTTCATCCACTTTTCTCTGATAGTCAAAAATCTGTTGTGTTTTTTTCTACCCTGTCCTCCTGACCATTCTTATCTATCCCTTGGACTGGTATAATCATGGTACCTTACTTCTTTCATTCGCTTGAAAGATTCCCTGGGACCTCAGGATAATGTTTAAATTTTCTAACATGGTTTATATAGTCCCTTTCTAATCTGGCTTCTGCCTTCCTCTTCAGACACATCTCCCTTCTCACCCTTCGTGCTTTAACCATGATTAATTTCTTGCCATCCTAACATTTCACTTGTCTCCTCTTACCTCCCGGCCTTTGACACACTCATACCTGGAGCTCCGGGAGCCCATAGTTTATCAAAGGAGACCATGGAGAAGTGTTATAGGTACTGAACTTGGAATCACATACAGACAAATATGAATCCCAGCTCTGTCATTTACTTGCTTGAGACCACAGAGAAGCTCTTTAATTTTGATGAACCTCCATCACCACTTCTGCAAAGTGGAATAACAATACCCACATTGACAGAATAGCTATTTGTATTAAACCAGGTACAGAATGAACCCTAGAACCAACCCACACCAGGTGTGTCCTCTTGTTCACTCCTTTCATTCTCTTTTCCCTCACTCCTTCCTTTCCTTTTTTCTTTTGTCTTTGCCCCTCTCTGCATCACACCTAAAATGTGTGGGTGGGATTCATAATGCCCATGGCCACAGAAAAGCAATACAAGCCATTCTGTGTTGAAGCATCAGTACCATGTAACCTCTGCTCTTCCCCAGGAAGCCCACAGCCTCACCTCCCACCTTGGCTATTTAGACAGTTTCAGAAAGACACCAAGGTAGAACAAGATTCTGCAATAAACTAAGGGCATGTTATAATGATCTTGGAGCTCTTAACAATTTTCTTCAGGCTGCCCTACCTGGGTCCAGCACCATTCTTGTTTTTCTCAGCCTCATCTCTGATAACCCTCCTCCTCATGCTGTCCTCCATGTTTCTGTGCCCCTTGGTTTCTGAGTTGAATGTCAAGCCAGGGCAGGTGAACCTTACATTCTTTGGCCACTGTGCCAGAGCCCCCAGAAACATATTTGCCCTAAGGAGCTTCCAAACTAATACTAATGGATAAGACTTAGGCAGTAATCATTTAAAAAGCAAGTTACTACAGAATGTAGGAGTTAAACTGGCCTGAAATTGTCAATGAATGATCATGGAAAAGGCACAGCTTGAGGTGGGTTTTGTACAATTAACAGAATTTGAAGGGACAGAAATGAGTGGCTTCCTCTGTAAGTGTGAATGGTCTGGACATCATACAGCAGGGCAGGGTGCAGTGGGCCTGTGAAGTCGGCTAATGGACAGAAGTTTTCAGAACTATGATTGGAACATTTTGCCTTTTCTCATGGATGTGTTTTAGTATTCCTTATTGGAGAATGAGCAATGATGGTTTAGCAAAATTGCCTGCACAGCGTATTTTAAAGCAGTATTTTCCAAAGTGCTTCAATGGAAAATTAGTTTCATGAAATGTTCTGTAGAAAAATAATAGTAATAACCTATTAATCAATATTAATAATCTATTAATAATCTAACAATAGTAAAAATCTAAGAAGTGTTGAATATTCTTTCTTCCCTTGAATATTCACAATATACATTGTTTTGAAAGGTCTAAGCCAGTCTTGTAATAAAAAGAACCTGACTTCCCTAGGAAAAGTGGGCATTACTTATTTATGTCACTGTTAACATCATAGTCTTTTATTTCTTCTCAAAACATTTTGAGAGGTTATGATTATATTGTATACCTATTTTTAATATTTTATTGACTGCTTCCCTGCTATAATATATACTCCATGAGAACAACAGCTCGCCTATCTTATTTACCATATACATCAAGAATCTGCCTGGGCATATAGTAGGTGTTCAAAATAAGAATAAACAGTGAAGGAAACTTATTCATCTTTGTTTAATGTTGCATTGTCCAAGCAGTTGATAAAGGGTAGGGCTGGAATTTGAAAAAAACGCTGCCAGGTTCCAGTTTCTTTTTGACCACAGATGACATGTGCTGTTGTCCCTGGCTGCCACCTAGGGCTCTTGATGTTACAGGTTTTCCTTGGGCATCTATTCCTGCCTATTACCTTTTGAAGCTTGAACGACTGTCTGATATGCCCAAATTTCTTTCTTTGTCTCTTTCAGGCAAAGGTTACCACCTAAAAATGTGTACTACTACCGCTGCCCGGACCATAGGAAGAATTATGTGATGTCCTTTGCATTTTGTTTTGACCGAGAAGAAGATATTTACCAATTTGCTTACTGCTACCCATATACATACACTCGCTTTCAGCATTACCTTGACAGCCTGCAAAAGAGAAACATGGATTATTTCTTCCGGGAGCAGCTGGGGCAGAGCGTGGTAAGGCCCATTCGGAACATCTGTGAGGGGTTTAGAAATGGGTTTTCAAAGAATGCAAATAACGCATATCCATGCTTTGTAAACATATACTTTGGAACTTTTAAAAATTATTTTTTAATGTGTAATTCTTTGCTACAATATTGCTACCAGGAAGTCACAAAATAAGATGTAACAGATATTTATCTTTCTAAATGAAGCTGATAAAGCTCTGTAACAAAATACAAAAGTCCTGCTAATTTCCAAAAACTCTGAGAGAAAAGAAAAAGGTTTCTACTGGGTGTCACAAAAGGCATGAAAGCATTTTATGAGAGAGCTTCTCAGATGAAGAATAAGTTTGTTTTTTAGTGAATTTAACTTGACTGCAGTGCAGGTGAGCAAGTGGTATGCAGTTTGGATGCACTGCCCGCAATGTGTTCTGACTCTGCCATCTGTCCGTTTCCAACCCTCCTTCCTTCTCCTGGTTTAGTCCTCTGGGTCTGGACATTTCTGTCTTACCCTCTGTATCAGTTTTCTGTTGCTGACATAACAAATTCCCATAAACTCAGTGGCTTAAAACAAGACAAATGTATTTTCTTACAGTCCAGGAGAAGTCCAGACCTGGTCTCACTGGCCTAAAATCAGGATATCAGCAGGTCTGCATTCCTTCTGCAGGCTCTTGGGGAGAATTCATTTCCCTGCCTTTTCTGGCTTCTAGAAGCTGCTTGCATTCTTTGGCTTGTGGTTCCCTTCCATCTTCAAAGCCAGCAATGGCTGGTTAGATCTTTCTCATGCTACATTACTCTGGCATCGAATCTCCTGCCTCCCCTTTCCACTTGTAAGAACCTTTGTGATTATGTTGGGCTCACCCAGATAATCCAAGATAACATCTCCATCTCAAGATCTTTAACTTTATCATGCCTGTGAAGTCCCTTTAGTCATGTAAAGTAACACATTGACAGGTTCTAGGGATTGGGACTTGGACATTTGGGGGGTGGGGTGCATGGTTCTGTGTACTAGCACTTTCCCCTTCTCCTTTCCTCTTTCCCACCCTGCACAATCCGGGATCTGAAACTGTCCTTCACATTGGATGCATAGGTTTCATTTTCTGTAGTCAGCAATACTTTGATTACTACTAAAGAATAAACAGGTGATAATTTGGTTTTATGTTCACTCTTTAAGAAATGTGGATTATACCTCTGAAATAGGTATATTGAGCACTTTAAAGGCCCTAAGTGAAGATACTGGTGGAATTTGCAGAAAATATTATACTGGAGTTTCTGATACATGTTGGTGGAAAAATGGACTCTGCCTAGTGACTGTGGGTCCCACCTAGTAATGGATCCTACTTCTAAATAAACATTTTCAAGACTAGACTGCTTAAAAGACATAGAGTCTGGTCCAGGATAACCGCAAAAAGAGGAATAAAGAGGACTTCTTCATGGTTCAGGTACAAGGGAGCCAAATCTTAACTCAAAAGCTGGTGGCCATGATGCTATTCTTATAGGCTGAGAGTCTCTATACACTAAATCTTGCTAAATATCTTCTACCCTATGCCCCCTTCTTAACAGTGCTTCTGATGGGTGTTGTGTATATCTAGTGCCTACATTTTGAACTGAAAACTGGGACACATGTTGTATCAGCCAGCATGCTAGCAGGAAACAGATGGCAGCCTCACATTAGGGTAATTTGAGGAGGACTTAATAAATGGGCTATTTACAAGGTGTGTGCAGTGTGTATGGAAACCACAGGGTACAGTGCAGTTCCCTGGGGCTAGCAACAGCTCAAAGGGTGTGAAGAGAAGGAATGGTTACCAGAACCCAATAGTAAAGAGTCATGTAGTGGCCACCTTGAGTGGAACAGTGACCTTCAGTTGGGGAACAAAATCGGCCTGAAATGACCCCACAGGGAGGAAGCTGAGAAAAATAAATACATAGAGCTCATTCTCTTACTTCTCTTTGATCTCTTTCTAGGGGTTCTTAATGACCAACCCAACCAGAAATCAGAGGGCGAAGGAAACTCATACAGTTAAGCCTCCCTGAGCAAAGAAAGCAGTAGCTAAGGGCAGAGAATGGATGTAGAGAAGCAAATAGAATATATTAAGCACAAACGGTCTGATCAACACTGGAACTGGAAAGAGGGAGATTACTTGAGATGGGACTGTCAGAGAAATTCTGGGATGAATGTTTGCCAGACTCATGAATCGTGATATGAATTAAGAGAGTGAGAAGTTCATTCAATATCCATGACTTTTAAGTGTAGAATCTGTACATTTCATTCCTGTGAACACCAAAGCCCCCTCTTAGATTTATGCCCCGCAGAATATATATGCTCATTGAATGGGTATCAAGTGAATTATTGAATGAATGAAAGAATGTCTTAAGATATATGTCTAGAGGCAATGTGAAGAGCTAAGAGCATCAAAAAGCTGATAAGAGGGATAATAAGATAAGCGAAGCTGCCAATAATATTCAAATACATATCTAAATAACGGCAATATAAATAAGATAGAAGTTCATTTTTCTTCCATATAAAAATCTAGATGTTGGCAACCCAGAGCTTTCCTAATGCCTTTGGTCCTTGAAAGCCTAAAGGTGTCAACTTCTTGCAGCGCTCCGCTCTGCCATCTCTGGGTCGTGGCCCTCAATCTCTTGATTCAATGTGACATTGTACCATCACATCCATGCTCTGGGTAGCAGGTGAAGGAAGTAGGGGGAGAAAAGAGAATATGCAGTTATATGGCACTTTTACTTTTATCCACATTTAACTGAAGGGAGGATGAGAAATGAAGTTTTCATTCTTGATGATGTGTTTCCAGCTAAACATTGGTAGTCCCAAGCACATGGAGGAGAATTGACTTCAAAGGACAGCCTTCAGTCTCTGCTACAGGAGGCCTGAACTCCGCCTCCAGCTCTAATGCCAGACCACTCATATGACCTTGAATGTTACTTCCCCTATCTGGGGACAAGTTTTTTCATCTATAAAATGAGAAAGCAGGACTTGAATAGGGGGGTTTTATTTATTTATTTATGTTTGAGGAATTCCTGAGTTAGAAAAAAACCTGAGATCCCTGTCCTACTTCAGACCCCGTGAGAGGCACTGTGGAGATATATTATAACAACTCTTGGTGTACTTCTAGAAGTACATTCTATACAAGAGGAAATAAGACATGTTCAAACAGATATGATATTTTTAAAAGTATATAATTAAGGATCCCATGAGTTGTTTAAAGAGCTGGCCAGACTAAACATCATGGAGAAGATGGGCGTTAAGCTGAGTCTTGAAAGGTGGATAGGAAAACTGATTACATACGGGAGAAAGTAGCCAGAAAGCAGAAAACAGCCTGAGTCATGGCAGGGTGGTAGTTGGTTAGAGGTCTGATTTGATTGGAATAGGGCACCTTCCTGCTGGAAGGTTAGGATAGATGGGAAAGTTGGGGCCAAACTCTGGAAAGCCTTGATTGTCATATTAAGAAACTGTGGGCATATCCTTTCACTCATTCCACACAGAGGTGCTGGGTCAGGCACTTTATATGTACTATTTTTCTTATTTCCCTCAATAGGTTTATAGAATAGGTGGGATTATCCCTGTTTGGAGATTAAATAATCTAAGGTTGAAAAGTTAAGTTACCTGGATAAAGACAGAAGAATAGTTCATGTCAGGGCCAAGATTGAAACCCATGGCTTGTAACACCGTGTCCTGTCACTTTGATAGAGCCACTACTACTTTCTA
Organism: Mormoops blainvillei; assembly: GCA_004026545.1. NCBI lineage: Eukaryota > Metazoa > Chordata > Mammalia > Chiroptera > Mormoopidae > Mormoops > Mormoops blainvillei. Next base: position 102,147 of record PVJD01003005.1, on the reverse strand, counting down.
TGTTGGACCTACTGAGACCCATGGTATATAAGTGAGCAAAGGATTATCTTAATTAAAACAGCATCTTAAGAAAATAAAATTAATGGAAATTCAGTGTGTACTTGCGCTGGCTAAACTAGATTAGGAAAGCTCTGTCGGTTGGCTCAGTCCCCCTGTTCTGGGCCTCGAAACAGATACTTTTGTAGATAGGACAGTTCTTGGTTACCAGGACATTAGATGTGGTTTGTGTCTGAAGACACCACTATGATTAGTCAATCCTTATTCCAGTTTGGAGGGAGGATAATTACAGGTGGAAACGCTAAACATACCAACATCCAGATCTTAGGGAGATCCAGCAATAAGCATGATTTTGAATTTCTAGTACCGAAACTATGAATCACCAAGGGTATAGCTGCTACTGCTATTAATTATATACTAATGGCATTTTGTGTTTTTATTCACCCATGGCCTCTTCTAACCCCACCAAACAAAATCCCTTTGTACATGCATCAAAGCCACAATCTGACATTTAAGATAAATACACCTTCTTTTCTTGTTTTAACACCTTTGTTGAAGTATAATTTACATGCCATAAAATTCACCCATTGTTAAGTTTTAATTCTGTGACTTTTAGTAAGTTGATAGTTTTATAACTATCACCATGATTCAATTTTAGAACATATTTAACATCTCCCCCAAATTCCCTTGGTAACCCCCACTTCTATTCGATAGGCAACTACTGATCTGCTCTCTGCCTCTATAAATTTGCCATTTCTGAACATTTCATATAAATGGAATTATATACTGTGCAGTCACATTTTGCATTTAGCATGTTTCACTTAGCCTAGTTTTGAGATCCATCCATGTTGTAATACGTTTCTGTAGTTACTTCATTTTTAGAGGCGAATAGTATTCTATTGAAAAGACATACCACATTTCATTTATCTTTCCTGCAGTTGATAGACATTGGGATTGTTTCCACTTTGGGACATAAAACTTGTCCCCATTTGGGACTGTGCATAATGCTGTTATGAACATTCACATACATATCATTAAGAGTCCATGCGATTACATTTCTCCTGGGTAGATTTCTAGAGTGGAATCATTGGGGCATATAGTAAGTTCATGTTCAACTTAAAAAAAAGAACTGTCAAATTGTGTCCCAAGTTAGTAGTGCCATCTTACATCCCTACCAGCAGTGTAGGAAAGGGTTATAGTTTCGCTATGTGCTTACTTGGAATTATCTAAGTATTTTTATTATAGCCATTTTTAGTGGATATGTAGTGGTATCTCATTGTGGTTTTAATTTTTATTACTTTAATGACTAATTGTGTTGAATATCTTATCATGTGCTTATTTCCCATTTATATATCTTGTTTGATGATGTGTCATTTTAAATCTTTTGCCCATTTAAACAAATTGTGTTATTTGTGTTCTTATAATTAAAGTTCTTTATATGTTCTGAATGATAGTCCTTTTCACATACATGCTTTGCAAATATTTCCCCCTAATCTGTGCCTTATCTTTTCACTCATCCTCTTAACTATGCTCTTTGCAGAAGTTCTAAATTTTGAAGTCCAGTTTATTAGTTTTTTTTCTCTTATGGATCATGCTTTTGGAGTCTTATCTAAATACTCTTTGCCCAACTCTGGGCTACACAGATTTTTTCCTATATTTTCTTCTACATTTTTATAGCTTTCATTTACATTTGTCTATGATACATTTTGAGTTAATTTTTTATACATTCCATGAAGTAAGTGTCTAAGTTCATTTTTTTCACTTATAGATATACAGTTGTTCTAGCACCACTTGAAAGAACTACCTTTTACACATAAATTGTCTTGGCACTTTGTCTGACGCTTCTGCTCAACTTTTGTTTTCTATTGTTGAGCCTGGATTCCCTGGGAGTCAGCCCTGTGTTTGTGTAGGTTCGTGGGCAGCTATGATAGGGCTGAGCCGGTGCTCATGCACCCTGAGCCAGTAAAGCTTCCACCCTCTGCCAGTAGATCTGTATGTTGGGAGAGGGATGATGGTCAGAGTCTGAGTAGTTTTCAGGGCTGCCCTGGCTTTTACTCTCCATTTGCTTTATGTTTCCTATGTGCATCCCTGCAGCCTCAAGTTCATTCAGAAATGTGTGGCTGGCTTGAGCCTCCTCGGGTCTCTGCTGAGCCTGCACTCAGTGTCAGCCAGGAATATTCTTGTCCCCGCTATTCAACCGTGGGCCCTCCTCACTAGCTCACCTCTGTGATAAGTGTTTCCACAGACGATGCCGATGGGTATGAGCACTGCGCACTCCTCCAAATTAACTGAGTCCCTTTGACCGTGGCAGAGAAGCTGCCAATCCTCCCAGGCTGGCCTGCTCTAACAAAACCCGGCATTCGCCAAGCCTGGGGGAAGATGGAACAACCCCAGGGCAGGATGCCACCAATTCCCATTCTTATTACCTGAAGGTCAGCAGTTTTTTAAGCATAATAGTTTTGAGAGTTTTCTGTGCCTTTGGTCAGTTTCCAAAAATGCTGAAATGGTTGTTTGTGTCAGTTTTGTCCAGCTTTATATTTGTTTTCTGAGGATAGGATTTACCCATAATCCCATTTCAACATAGCCAGAGGAAGAATTTAACTGGCAAACATTAGTTTTTAAATCATGTAGCCTTCATACGGTCACACAGTAAAATATGGTATCATTTTTATATGTCACTGGACTATTTAGATGAACAAAACTCTGTATGTGTATGTGTGTGTTTTGAAAGAATTAGGTATAGAGAGTCTTTTCCATACTTAGGAATTCTTCAAAAGGAAGTGTCTAACAAAGAAAATAAACTGATAGAGTATTTTAGGGAAGCACTAGAAAATCATTTATATGAAAATAGTATTGCCTAGGTTCTGCCACTGGCTAGCTCTATGACCTTAGGTAAAACACTTACCCCTCTATGGGCCTCAGAAAGTCAGACCAGATTATTTCAAGCATCTCTTCCAACTCCATCATAAATTATGGTTCAAATGTTCATGTCTTCCTGATTGTATGCCCTGAGCACACATCAACCTGTTGTAATGTTGCATCTTAATCTTCTCTTTATTCTATAATAATGATAGTTACTGAGTACTTAGCATGTACCAAACCCAGTGCTATAACCTTTATACACATTACATCACCCACTCTTTGCCATAGCCCCGTTATATGGTTATTACTTTTATTGAATGCCTAACATGTAACCAGCATTCTCTGGACTCTAGGGGCATAGCACTGAAATCAGGCAAGAAATCCATGCCATCATGGGGCTTACATTCTAGTAGGAAGAGACAGACAATATTGGAGAAATTAAATTAGGAAAGGGGATGAGTTTTGAGGTTAAGGCTTCACTTAAAAGGAAGCATTTTGCTTCCAATTATCATTCTGAAAACTGAGATATGACAAGATTAAGTAATGTGTTTATGTCATGAAATTGGAATTTGAAGCCAAGCCTTTCTGGGGTCCAAAGAATGGACTCTCAAGTAGCCCTGGGTAGGCAAATGCTCTATTCACTATATGGTTGTTTACAAAATCCTTACAAAGCCATTCTTCAATACCATGGATATCTAGTGGGCTCTTTCTGTCTGTAAGGCTCACCGGCTGTGCTGAAGACAGTGGATGGATGAAAAACAAGCGCCACCTCTGAGCAGTACTGACTGTAGTGGGCAATGCAGATGTAAGAACTAGCGGTGGCAATGTTAGTAAGATGGTTGATACAACAGAGGTAGTAGGAAGAGAAGGGAGGAGGAGAGGAAATGAATTCATGATCAAACCACAGATGCAGAGGCTAAGATGCGTGATGAGTCCTGACAATTTTGTGTGGTTCCAAATGACAAAAGCACAGGTTGCGGCCTAAGAAGAATGTGGGGAGTGGTGCTGGGGGCAGGGTGGAAAGAAGCAGAGGTAGGTGAGGCTGGTCAGGAGGGCCTGGAATGCTAAGCTAAAAAATTTGGACTTACTCTCTCTCTCTTCCTCTCTCTCTCTCTCTCTCTTTAAAATTTTGTCAACATTTTTTGTATTGATTTGAGAGAGAGAGAAACATTGGTTTGTTGTTCCACTTGTTTTTGCATTCCTTGGTTGACTGTCGTATGTGCCCTGGCAGGGAATTTAACCCACAACCTTGGTGTATCAGGACAATGCTCTGACTAAATGAGTTACCTGGCCAGGCCTGGACTCAATCTTGAGGTCAGTGAGGAACCAAGCAGGAGAAAACATGATCATTGTGTTACTCCGCCCATCTCTAGGCTGTCCCTCTTGATGGCAGCTGATCTAGAAGTAAGGTTCACTCCTTCCTGTCTGAGCCAAGAGTTACAGTGGGAAAATTTTACCACCAGGACATCATGTACAGTAATGAGAATGTAATAGAAATACCTAGAATTGCTGGTCTCTCTCATCTTAACACCTCACATAATTTCTAGAGCAAAGATTATAGGGGCAACATTCAAATTTAACAAATATATTAGGCATCTCTTATAGGCAAGGACTTAAACCGTATAGACCAGAATCTTCTCTTAACTTTTCAGAAATGTTGCTGTTCAGCCTCTCCTCACATACTTCTTGAGGTAACCAATGACAAGAAAGTTCTACCATGACCAGGAAGAGCTACCTCTTCATAATTGCCTCTCTTTGGTTCTGTCTCAGCCCTCTGGGCCCTCCTTTAGCCCCTGGGTAAAGATAGTGAGACAGTAGCCACCACCCCTTCTTGAGTCTTTTCTACTCCAAACTAATATTCCCTTTTTCCCTGTACCCCTGTAATTCTACATTTATTCATATCTCATGGTTTCTAAATTTTCTACCTTCATTGAGTTCTCTGGAATGACCTAGGTTGTTAATTTCCTTCTTAGAAGGCCAGGACTGAATGCGAAACTCCATAGGTGATTAAGCGTCCCACAATAAAGTAGGGCTATTGCCTCTCTTGCTGTGAATGCTAGATCTCTAGATATATAGCCAGAATTGACATTAGCTTTCTCTTTTAACAGCAAGGCCTCTCTGTAGTTGATTGTTTGTTGTTGTTGTTGCTCTTCTTTAAATAGGCTATTTTTATTTCTCTGATATTCTTTTTTAATAAACTCTTTATTTTGGAATAATTTTAAATGTATAGAAAAGTTGGAAAGATAATATAGAGAGTTCCCACACATCCTTCATCTAGTTTCTTCTGATGTTAAAATCTGACACAACCATGGAGCACTTGTCAAAACTAAGAAATTAACATTGGTATATTGCTATTAAGTAGACTACAGGACTATATTCAGATTCCATCAGTTTTTCCACTAATGTCCTTTTCTGTCCCAGAATTCAATCCAGCATACCATGTTAACCTGTAATGGATTTCGTAAGTACAATTGTGACCTCTTATACTTATTCTAAGTTTCAACTTGTTGGTTTTAGTTCATTGTTCTAGCCTGCTATGGTCATTTTGATTCTTGGATTCTCTTATTTGCAGTATTAGTGACTTCATTCAGAATTTTTAAAGTAAATATTTTTAAAGTATTTATTTAAGTCAAGGACACAAATATTTCACAGGACAAGACCTAAAAGCAAAAACAGATTTATGCATATTACTAGTGACTTCTCTGGAATACCTAGACTGGTATTTTATGTCAATTCTATATTAATCCCTGAATCTGATTATGCTTTTAATGCCAATAGCATAAGTCACCTAAGTGAACAAGACTTTACCTGCCTCCCAGTCAACTCAGTTAAGTTCAATTTAAGTTACTATCTCTTATGTACCACATACTATGAGAGATCTGGAAATAAATAAGATATAGTCCCTGCCCCATTTCTGCATGTGGTCCATAAGGATCATATGTAAATTTATATTTAATGGGTGGTTCAAATTCATGATGAGTGAGGGAGAAACAGATAGCAAGGAACAAATTTCAGAAAAGAGAGTGCTTTCTGGGGAAGGGTCTGGCTAGGTGGAGTCTCTACAATGAGGACCCTGGAACCCCCCACTGGGACCCCAACCACTTCTCTCAAGACCAGCACAGCTCAGCAGGCCTTTGACTCCAAAGTCAGCAGGTGTTTGACAGCAAAGTCATAGTGAGAATGGTGAGGTCAAGTGGCAAAGGGAAGATTCTGAAAGCCTTATCTTGAAAGATTTTTTGAATCCAAACCAAATTATGAATCTGCGAGTCAGACAAAAAAAAAAAAAAAAAAATGGAAGCTGAACTACGAAGCCAAAGTGAAGAGGATAGAGGACATGGTATAATCAGAGAAAGCCAGAAAGCTAGGGTAAGAAGGAAGAGGAGCGGACTGGTCAAGTACAAGGAGACCTGGAAGAATTTAAGATCTGGAGCTTGACAGCTTCTACTACGGTCCTTGTGTGGACTTGTGTGGAAAAACCAGGACCTCAGAAAGGAGCTGGAGGGAACCAATGACCTTGTGAGCAGGAAAATCAAGGAAGAAAAGACAATAATACCACAGAAAAGAGGCTGGAGAGGGTGAGCACTGCTCTGCCTGGCATAATAACTTCAAAATGAGGTAGTCCCCTTCTGTTTTTTTCATTCGTTCCCCTTTGTTCTTTCTTCCTCTTTGAAGTAAAACATCACGGAGTTGCAGCGGGCTACGTGACCAAACAAACATATGAAAAATAATTACGTCTTTTTGGCTGGGCTTTAAATTGAATAATTGCTGGAAGTTAGTAATCTCAGTTTTCAGCCCCGAATCCCCCTCTCAGGAGAGTTCTGTGGACCCCCATCTGCACCAAACCTTTCCTGATCAGACGCTCCCCATTCAACATGCTTAGTGTTCCGGCTCCCCTCCAGCAGGCTACTTCGTAAGTCGCACTCTCCTGGCAAAGTTTTTGCTATTCCCTTCAAAAGAGTCCGAATTAATTGGAGACAGGTACGTCCTCTCATCATCTGCCTGAGGGGCTTCCAGCTTACCCTACTGATGCAGGTGGTCCATTTATTGCAAAGCTCGGCCCTGGGTAAACAAGGGCCTGTAAAGGAGATGCTAGGAATCGTGACCCTGTCTTCTCCTTTTGCTGGAATAGGAGGCACATGTCTGATTTGCTTCAAGCTGCAGAGGCTGACCCAAGCCACCACGCACTTGCAGCAGAACTGGGTGTCCTACTTCAGTGAATGTGTCAACACTATGTGAGCTGGCCATGCCAGAAACCTGTCCTATTTAACCCCTTCTGATTCACTCCTCACATACCATATGTGGTCAAGTATTATCAAGGCTGCAACTCAATATCCTTAGTATTTATCCCTTTTTTATCCCTGCTGTCAGTACCCTAGTTCAAACTATCAGCATCTCTCAAGAGATTACAACAGCTTCTTTAGCTAAGCGGTATGAGATGTGAGGCCGACAGGCCTGCAGGCTCTCTCTCTAGTCTGTGGCTGCCGGAGCCCCCAGCCCCGCTCCTAAACTTGTGTTCCCTCACCTCCTCACTGGCGCTGTCATACCTGGCCAAGAGACAGTGTAGCTGCTCCACTGAGCACTGCCCAGCAAGGCTGGCAGGCTGCATCCTTCTTGCTAACAAATTACTACTTTTAGACTATTATTTCTTCTCACTTTTCTAAAAAGACATCGTGCAAAAAGACATGTTTTGAGCTCTGTGCCATCAGCCTGTATAACCCGCTGCCAGTTCCTGTTGCTGACCCCTTGGACACTTCCCTTAATCATGGAGGACTTTAGCCCTTACTTGCCTTTTCCACTGCACTGCTGCCACCATATTATGTAATTTTAGCGTCCCTAAGAATGACCCATTGAACACCCCGGGCTTTCAGTAGTTTAAAACCAAATAGCAAACTCTTAACATGGTCTATGAGACCTTGCGTAATCTGGTCTCCGCCTGCTTCCTCAGCTGCTCTCACATCCCTCTCATCTTGCTATGTCCTATGACATTGGCCTTCCTACAGTTTTTCCTATGAGCTATGGATTTTCTCCCTAACCTGGAATGTTCTTTTTCTATGGTCCTTTGCCTAACTACTTCCTATTCTAGATTCAGGATCCAATTTGAATGTCATTTCCTCATGGAATTTTTTCACAGTGCAGTTTCCCGGACTAGTGTGAGAGCCTTCATCACATGTGTTTATTCTCTATTTTGCCTTTAAAACACGTATCACTCTTCTCATTATTCATTTGATAGTTGTCTCCCTCTGTCATATGTTTAGGGAATGTTTTGTGTTTGGGTATGTATAGGACTGGAAGTAGAGGGAAATGTCATGCTGTTATAGCCAAACTTCTTTTGTGGTACCTCTTGGGGTGGTCATCCTTTGTCACTCCCTCTGCAGCCACATTTCCATTTTGTTGAGTCAGTGGTATATAACATTAGGGCACAAGGTCATTTCTCTTATGTAAGTCATGGAATGTCAAAGCCAAGAATAATCTTAAGTTCCTTTAGTTCTTGGGTTTTAAAACCGTGCTCCCTGTTTCCCTAAGGAGGGATCTGGGCTACTGAAAAGGAAGAAGGACAAGGGACTTCTGAGAAGTCAGGGCTCTGGCCTTTCTTGTCCTCTCTGGTGCGTAAACCCCTACTTACTGGCCTTAGCCACAGACTTGGTTTAAAGAAAGGACTCACATGCTAACAGTATTTGCAAACTTTCCTCTGTTTCTGCAGCTTGAGACACTGGGGCCTAGGGAGGGGGTAGCTTTCTAGAATCACACAGTGAGTTAGTGGGACAGCACTAGGTAGAAGCCCAGCTGCTAACTTCTAGGCTGTCTACTGCAGCCCACTGCCCCTCATTCCTAGGCCCACCTGCAAGCTTCGCTTGGCTGTCTACGCTTTTTGCGAACATTAATTGAACGCCTACAAGCCAGTCAGGAGGAAAGTAGATGCTTAAGTCAGTATTGTGAGCAACATGGTTTGGAGCCCTGACTATAACTCGCTAACTGTGTAACCCCGGTCCAATGACTTAACCTCCCTATTCCTCTCTGTTCTCATACATTAGTTCCCCCAAGCCTCAACTGATATCCAGATAAACCCCTTATTCAGTCATAATTTAAGCAGAAAGATCATCAGGGCTAGTGCCATATTTGAGTTTGAATTTTGACTCTGCCACGTATTCCTTTGATATGTTAGATAACTTCCCTACCCTTCATCTGCAAACTAGGCTTGAGGGTTTTTGTCATGAAAAAAGGCTTCTGTAGATGTTAGATGACAGAGGTAGAAGTGCCTGCTAAACTAAATTCTTTGTAAATACTTGGGTATAATGCATTTGTAATACCACAATTCCCTTACCAGGCTCTAAGCTCCCTGAAAATATGGTGGTTCCCCCTTATCTGTAGCAGACACACCTAAGGGCCCCAGTGGATGCCAAAATGGCAGGCAGTACAGAACCCCATATATGCTAATTTTTCTATAGATACAGACATATAATAAAGTTTAATTAATATATTAGGCAAAATAAAAGATCAACAGCAATAACATAGTTAAATAGAACAATTATAACAATACAGTAAGGGCAACTTGAACACAAGCACTGAGACATCATGACAGTGATGTAATGGCAGCAGCTACTGAATGACTGACAGTGTGGGGGGGTGGGCATTGCTGGCAGCACATACCGCCTGGATATACTGGACAAAGGGGTGATTCCTATCCCCGGTGGGTCACAGCAGGATGGAGAGAGATCTCATCGTGTTACTGAGAATGGTGCACAATTTAAAACTTACAAATAGTTTATTTCTGGAACTTTCCATTTAATATCTTTGGACTGCGGTGATGGGGGAGTAGCTGAAACTGCAGAAAATGAAACTCCAGGTAAGTGGAGACTACTATATACAATTTGTCATATAAAAATGAGAACAACTAACATTTAGAGTGTTTACTACATTCTGAGCACAATTCTAGCTGCTTTATTATCTTATTTCATCAGCATCAATAACCCTATGAAGCAGGTACTACTATTATCCCCAAATTTCAGGTAGGGAAGCTGAGGCATAGTGAGGAGGTTAAGTAACATTTCCAAAATTAAACTATTTATAAGTGGTAACACCTGTGTAGAAGAAACCAAGGTGTAGGTGACTGGTGGGGAGTCAGAAAAGAACTGTAGGTGCAGGAAAGAGTCTGAGGGATCAGAAAGAACTGTATGGATGAGTTAGTATTTGAGCTCTATCTTGGAGGCTACTTATTGGATGAGAGGATGGTATACTGGTGATGTAGTAGAGGGAACAGATTGGAAGGCCATCTAGAACATCATGCTTAAAACTGTCTAAAGGCTGTGGAAAGAAGGTTTGGGGGTACAGAGAGGAAAGACCTGAATATGTTGAGGGAAACAGTTGGGGGAATGCTGTGGCTGATAGTGGGTGCCAGAGCAAGTCCCCAGTGCTAATGCTGCTGCTTAGAGCTCCCTTAGGGATCATCCCTGCCTAGAGCAAACTATCATTCCTCAATACAAAAGGGAAAAGAGAGGGGGGGAAAGGGAATCAAAATTATCCATCAACTAGTTCTGACATTATGTCTTGGCCACTCTTAAAAGCCAAAAGTATTACAAGTGGTTGGAAATTCAGAAAGGTGGGCATTGGTGGGCAGGGTGGGAGGAGGGGGTGACTTCCTAAAGCCTCTTAGGGAAAAGAACATAGAATTAGCTACTACACTTTATTATCTCTTTTCTAACAAAAATGTCCTGCTATAGGGAGACTTGATAAATGAACTGAACATTTTCCTAGAATCCTATTATTAGTGTTTAGGGAACTTGTTTCAGAGTTAAAAAACATCATTGGCTACACTCTTGGTCTTTTTGTATTTATTTGGCTTAATGAAGGTCTTAAAGCAACTTACAACATGATTTTGGCTGAAGAAATGATTCAGAGTCTGCAATCTTAATTTCAAAAAGTTTGCTTTGTGTTACTTTTGGTGACTGTGCCAGCCAATGATGACTTGGGAACAACATGTTAGGACATGTTCACAGTCCATGAAAGGGACAAAGCACAGGGCAGCTGGAACTGGAAAATCCAGTAAGAGTTAACTGATGGCTCCTGGCTAGAATCTGTACCCCTTGCCGGAGCAAGCTGTTGAAGTCCCCAGGGAATCCTTTAGCCAGCAATGTGGCTGGGGCTGCAGTAATCTCCCGAGGCTCTGTGTACCTCTCTAGGGTTGTTACCAGAAATGGTGGGGGGAGGAAGCAGGAGGGAAATGGGTCAGGTGCTACTTTTTGGGACCTCCCTGTGCTTTGACGTTCTTCCAATGAGATTGTTGCTGCCATTTCTTTTCCTCTGACATTACCAACTTCTGCTTCCTCCTCTACCTGTCTCTTCATTCTCTTTTCCTTTGGCAATAATTATTTAAATGTACATTTATCTGTAAGAGCTAAAACTATAAAATTCTTCTTTTTTTATTGTTGTTCAAGTACAGTTGTCTCTATTTTCCCACCACCATTTTCCCCTGCCCCACCCACCCCCACCTCCCACCCTCAATTCTTCTCCCCTTTGGCTTTGTCCATGGGTCCTTTATACATGTTCATTGACGACCCTTCCCCTTTCTTTTCCTCCATTATCCCCCTCCCCTCTCCCCTCAGGTTACTGTCAGTTTGTTCATTATTTCAATGTCTCTGGTTATATTTTGCTTGCTTGTTTGTTTTGTTGATTAGGTTCCACTTATAGGTGAGATCATATGGTATATGTCTTTCACCACCTGGCTTATTTCACTTAGCATAATGCTCTCCAGTTCCATCAATGCTGTTGCAAAGGGTAGTAGCTCTTTATTTCTTTCTGCTGTGTAGTATTCTGTTGTGTAAATGTACCACAGTTTTTTGATCCACTCATTTACTGTTGGGCACTTAGGTTGTTTCCAGTTCTTGGCTATTGTAAATTGTGCTGCTATGAACATGGGAGTGCATAGGTTCTTTTGAATTGGTGTTTCGGGATTCTTAGAGCAATGGAATAAAACTATAAAATTCTTAGGAGAAAACATAGGAGTACATTTTTGTGCTCTTGGGTTAGGCAATGATTTTTGAGGTATGATACCTAAAATAAAGGAGGAAAAGACAACTTGAACTTTATCAAAATTAAAAACTTTTGTGCTGCAAGTGATACCATTAGGAAAGTGAAAAGAGAAGCTACAGAATGGGGGAAAATATTTTTAAATTTCATATCTGAAAAGAAACCTGATTCAAGAACATAAAAAGAATGCCTACAGCTCAATAAAAAGACAAAAAGGAACCAACTGAAGAATAAGCAATGGATTTACATAGACATTCCTTCAAAGAAGCTACATGAATGACCAATAAGCACATGAACAAATACTCAGCATCATTAGCCGTCAGAGCCCAGCTCTTTGGCCAGAGCAGGTTTCAGCAGTGAGAGTCCCAATTGAAAGAAAGCATGAGGAGCTGACATAGGAACCACACATCAAGCCACAAGCGTGCTTTATTACTGGCTACCTGGGTTTTATACAAGCTTAGACAATAGTGGCAATTGTGCTGCAGTTGCACAGAATGGTTTTGCTTATGTCATGCTTACATGAGGAGCTTACGTAATTAGGGATTCCTGCACATGTGTACAATGACTCATAGTTCCGGGCTGCCTGCCCTGGACTGACCTTCAGGGGGCCCCCACATTAGCCAACAGAAAAATGCAAATCAAAAACAAAGTTGAGATATTCATCCCACTCTCTGGATGGCTGTAGTAAAAGAAGATAGATAATAACAAATGTTGGGGAGGATGTGGAGACATTGAAACCCTCATATGTTGCTGGTGGGAATGTAAAATGTTGCAACTGTTTTGAAAACATTTAGCAGCTCCTCAAAATGTTGAGCATAAATTTACTCTATGGCCCTGTAATTCAACTCCTAGGTACATATTCAAGGGAACTGAAAACAATATGTTCACACAAAGACTTGTACATGAGTGTTCATACCTGCATAATTTATAATGGACAAAAAAGTAGAAACAACCAAAAGTCCATCAATTGAGAATAGATAAATAATATTGTACACTTATATAATGGAGTCTCATTCAGCTCTATAGTACTGATACCTGCTGTAACACGGAATTTGTTTCTGTTTGTGACTGTGTAGTTGCTGGGTTCACAGCAGGTTGAACAGATATATTCATTCATATGTCTATTAAAAGAAGAAACTTCTGAAAATGTTCAAATTCCTTGTTTGCCTTCCCAAAGAGATATCATTTCAGAAAATGGAACGTAAGCACCCTACCCTGTTTTTTCTCTCATGCCTTGGACTGAATTAATATATGAAATTCTGGATTCTTTTTTCTGAATTATTTAACTTTATCCCCCAATATCATTTGATTTTTCTGGCTCATTTACCATAGTTTGGCATTAAAAGATAATTATTTGCTGAGAAGAGAATGGAGGTACTTTCCTCTCCAAATTGTATTTTATAGGAAAGGCAGCTTCTAGTATATTTCCTACATTAAAGTGGATAATAATAAGATATTAATATGCACTACAGCCACTTGAATCAGCCTCCTATTTTTCATTCAATAATATTCATACATATTTAAAAGTCCCCTAACTTTGTCTAACTAGGCCAGCAGGACGTCACTCAATCCTGTACTGCTTGTCCATTTTACAGGGGCTGGGCGGGGATGGACGGCTGGGAGTTTCCATCTTTTTTTCCCATTCATGACGCTTGCATGAAAAGCAGCTGAAATCATGGAAGTTTAGGCCTAGAAAGATCCTGAAAGGTTAGTCTTCTAACGCCTTCCTTTTCCTGATGAGGAAGCTAACTAAGGCCTGAGAAGAGAAAAGTTCTGTAGTCTCTAGGAGTACAGCCTTGGTTTCCTGATTAGAAATCTCACATTCTTTGCATTTTGACAAAGAGGAGCACTTTCACTCATGCTGTCTGCCATTTTCTCCCCATACACTGTGTCGGGCTCTGTTTTTACCTTATATCATGTCATCCTTTCATCTCCAGGCCTAATAATAGCTTGCTATTATTCTTCCCTTACACAGATGAAGAAACCAGAGCTCGGGTTAGCTCACCTCCCTGAGCTCACATAGCTAGTAAGTGGTAGAACCAGGGTTTATATCCAAGTCTGTCTGACTCTAAATATATGTTCTTTATTCAGTGTGGATCCTTTCCCTGACTACCCTGTGCTACCATGGAGACCTAATAAGAGCACTCACTAGGCGAAGGCTTTATTCTCTTAAACCTCCAGGGTTCTTTCTCAGGGCAAAGTTGCCTCTGGAGCTCTGTTTTGCCTTTTACCTGACTTGCGTCCCAGCCTACCTCTCCGTCTTCCTTATGACTCTGCTCCTACCCTGTTCTCTTGCACTTCCTTCCTTTAGCCTTCTTGGGGAGGCTGATTAAATCCTTCCAGCTTCTCCACATCTTTGCCCCAGAAAACAAAGTCATAGGCCCTCTTCTATTTCAGGGCTTTCTGTCAAACTCTGGTGGTGCAGAGCTAGGGGACAAGGTACCAATGGAACATACAAGCAAAGATGAGACAACTTTCCAGGGCCTTCTGGTGTTAGTTCTTATTCTGGGTCCCCGATCCCCCTCAGTTGGCTCTGAGTGGTAAGGCTCATCTGTCCACCCTTCTCTTGGGCTCACCCTTCCTTTGGTCTGTAAAGACCCCTTCCTCCAGGAACCTCCCTCTGGGCAATTGGGGGCTATGAATGTGGCCAGGGAGAATGACAAGTGTGTTTCCATCTCTGAGATCTTCCTCAGTATGGAAGCTTTGCCTCCAACTGGGTTTCTGCACTGTGCAGCTCTGCTCTTCCCAGGAATGATCCTTTCCTGCCATTGCCTATCAGCACCGACGAGGCCCACCTTGAACAGATGGATCACCTGTGAAGCATGCCCCACAGATGGTTCCTGTCCTGGGGTGGAGAGTGTGGCTGAGGTTCTGTGTAGTCACTTAGAGGCCTGAATTTTGGAAATTTGTGATAAAATATCTACATTTTGCTTAAAAAACTCAAAAGTACCATGCCCGTGTGAAAGGGCATTATTATTAACTCTGTCAGTGATGATGATGGTGACAACAGCCACAGAAGTGACACTGACCACAGCAGTCTCTCAAATGGAAAGATAAGGGAGAGGCTTTGGAGTCAGAGCAGGGTTTGAATCTCCACTTCATCACTAATTCATTACCAAAATAAGCAAATTATTTTACGTTATTCAGCCTGTTTCTTCATCTGCACATTTGGAAAAATAACACTTAAGTTTCAAGGTATTTGTCAGGAGTAACATAAACCGAAGCTAACATTTATTGAGCACATATATGTGCCACAAAAGTACAAGCTACACTCTTGGTATGTAAATATCTTGTCTCATTCTCACAACAACCTTGTGAGACCTTTTATTCTGTGCATTTTAGAAATTAAGAAACAGATACAGAGAGATTCATTAACTTGCCTACTATCACACAGCCTAGCAAGTGGTGGAGTTGGGACTTGGGAGCTAAACCTAAGCAATTTGTTTCAAAAGCCTATAATTAAAAAAAGATCATGTCTATAAAGCAGTTGCTATATTGCCTGGTACACATTAGTTTTTCAAGTGATAACTATAATTTAATGGCATATTGAATTTCTAAAGAACTACACAAGTATTTGTTTTGTCTTTAAGGCTTTGTCTCTTTCTAATTTAAGAATGCCTAAAAAGCTGTGTTTATAGGAAAGGGGAGTGCAATTTGGTATTTGCCTGGTTACTTTGATCAAGGTAGACAACCACATTTGACAGTGTTGGCTCCGGTTGGTTTATTTTAGGAGGCCTGAATTATTCCCTTGGAATGTCTACACTGATTGCACTGGCCAGAGGAAAACGTGCCCGCTGAGCTTCCCACCCGCGCTGGCTGGGGCTCAGACCAGTCTCAGGGGGAAGCGGCTTTTCTCAAGGTGGGGCCTCCTTACGCCGATGCCAATGCTATTGTCAATACGAGTTATTGTCCCCAAGGTATGTGCTATTCTGAAACCTTTGGACAGAATTTGCTCTCATATGGCATATAACCAGCCTCTTGTCCAAGAGCAGAGCTTTTTAACAACATTTCAGTGAGCATCTTTTTAGGCTCTATACACACCCCTTAAGGCATGGGAGCTTTCTACCTCCCATGGAAGCCTGTTCCAACCAGGGACAGTCATATTTCCTATTATGCTTCTGTGGAGCCAATGAAGGAATAATTGGTAGATTTTTGAAGGTTCAGAATCAAAGGACCTAGGAGAAGCACAAAGAGAAATTAGAAGGAAGAAACTAGGGTTTTGTTTTGTTTCTGGTTGTGGTGGAAATGATAGTGCAAGGGTTGAAGCAAGGGAATGACAAGGTCAAACTTATTTTATGTGAAGTGCTGTGTGGAGGATGGATGAAAGGCAGACAGCACTGTCAGGGAGCTCTCAAACAAGCACGACGAGAGTGAGAAAGAGGGACAAGTGTTGGTGAATTTGGGAAAAACGCAGGAGTTAGAATTTACAAAACGTGGTTAATTGGATGTTATAGCTGAGGGAAAGAGAGGAACTAAGCACTGTGCTTAGGTTTCTGGCTTCTTTGAACTGGTGAATAGCAGAGCCACCAAAATGGGGAAGAAGAGGGTACTGGGGAGTGTGTTAAGTTCAGCCAGGATACTCAGTATCTGGAAGTGTTTGGCAAGCCCATGTGTATTTCTAAAGGGATTCAGTCATGTCAGCAAACACTTCCAAGCAATATTTGGTATTGGAAGTCAGGCGGGTGATGACCTATTGCTTCTCCTCCCCTCACGCTCTAGTCTCTAGAAGAGGTGATAAGGGTCTGAGGTAGGGCATCCCAGGTTTAGGTTGAGAGTGACCTCATATTACAAGAAAGGCACTGTAGCCAACTCTGACATCACTGTTGTGTAAGAATCTGAGGCTCAACCCAGGTGTGTCTTCTAGCCTCTAACAATAAGATCCCCCCGGTAGGAAAGACTAAGGCTGCTTCTGTCTCCTTGCCTTCCTAGGACTGGCCCAGAAACTGAGCACAGATAATCTTCCAGGTGGAGGCGACAGTGCCTGCAAAATCCGAGCCAAGCCAGGTCAGGCAGGGGCTAATATCTTTGCTTCTTCCTATTGTCCTGCCTGGTAACTTTATCCTAGATTTTCTGCTTATTTTGGTGTGCTTTGATGTAACCACAGATCCTCAGCTTGCCATGTGGGAAAAGACAAGGCCTGTGGCATTTGCGGAGGGGAACGGAAGAATGATTAGAGCTGAACAGGCAGTTTCCTCTGCTAGCACCTTCAACGAAGGTTTTGCAACCTGAAGTTTAAGGATGGATTTAAAGGATTGCTTGTATTCCCCAAAGCTAGGTACCAGATATGGTATACTCATGTACATGTGCGCATTTTTCTGGGAGAGGATTTGTAATTTCCATGAGATTTGCAAAGGTAACTATGGCCTGGTACAGATCAAGAGCTACTACCATACATCCCATTCTAGACTCCTTCCTCTTTCTCTTATATCCACCTGCTGGTGGCTGTTTGTCATTGAAGGGACAGTATAATACATTGGAAAGACCTTGCAACTGTCTTGCAGGAGTTCTTGACACCAGCCCCATCCATGCTACTATCTTGCAATGTAGCCTTTTGCAAGTCTTTTCTTCACACTGAGCCTTACCTGCCAGGATTCTGAGCCATGTGTGGTCTTGAGGACAATCTCTCCCAGCTGGACTGCAAAGCACATTGCAGGACTCAGGCTCTTGGCAGACTCGAAGTGGCAGTGTGCAGAGTGACAGGCATTGAGACCTGTGGTGGCAGCTGGGAAAGCAGATCCTCACTATAAGGGTTCACTGAGGGGCCTGCTTGCCCAATCCCTATAGAGCATGAATAATTCTATCAGATCCTGAATCCTTAGGCAGACAGACTTTGAGGTCACCTCCCCTAACCCTCCAGCCAATAGGAGCCAGAAGAGAGGCCCCTTGGTGCTGAGTCCATCACCTGTGTCTTTAACACGAATATGGCCCCAGCTGGAGTGTGCTTTCTCCCCCTTGCAATGTCAGAATGCCTGAGCTCTCAAGTGACTGAATCTGTACTAAATATTTAATGCACAAAGTCAGCCTTCCTGGGGCCTTTGATCTGAAACTTCTTAAAAACATCTTAAAAGCCCTTCAGAAACTGGTTAGTATTTCATTACAGTCACTTAAAATAGATTTATTTTATCAAAACATCCTGTCAGAAACCCTGAAGGCGGACTGACTAACCCCCAGTGATTCTGACAGGACTGCCTCCCCACATGAGGCAGCCAGTGTCTCTGGACGGCCCCGCCCGCGTGCTGAGGGGCGCAGCTGTCACAGGCATCCCTGGTGGCAGAGGAGGCAGCAAGGCTTGTCAGAAGCCTTGGGAGGCTGCATGCATAACACCCTGTGAAGGGAACGAGCATTTGCTGAGAGTCAGCCGCAAGCCAGGCCCTTACCTGGGGTTCTTGCTTGTTGAACCTATGGAATCTTCACAACAGTCCTATAAGGGGGGTGGGGAGCTCTCTGTTACACCAGTCAGGGGACCAAGGCCCAGAGGCATATGTGGCTTGCTCAAGGTCACAGAGTGGAATTAAGATTACAACCCAGGTCTAGCTCAGAAACCTATGTTTTTCTTTTTTTCTGCTAAGATTGTTCCTTTTCACTGAGGACTCTCAGTTTCTTCTTTCTTTAAAAAGAATAAATAAATGAAAATAGCTTTTTATAACATTATATAACTGGTACATGATGATATAGAAAAAATGATGAGAATTTAAAAAAACCATTCATCCCACCATCTAGATAACCTATTTATAATTATCTCTGGAATGATGAGTCTATTTATTCATTGATATTTTGCCACATTCCAATAGTTTCTTTATTAGCCACTCAATTCAACTTTCCCAGGCCCCTACCATTCCCCACACTTCAGCGAGAGGAGAGATGAAGGGAAAGAAGAAGTGTACCGTGATCCTTTCCTCCATTGTCAACCTGAGGGGATGAAATCAATTACCCTTAAAACCCTGACACAGTGCAGGGCTAAAGCAGACCCCAGAGTAGAGGCAGAAGACTGTGTCTTATTCTTGCCACTCGCTAATTGGACCAAAGGAAAGCCACTTTAATGAAAGAAATAGTCTCTGTCCTCCTAACTCTCACAGTTGGTGTTAGGAACAATGAAGTGTAAGTTTTCCGTAAACTGGAAAGCACTGTGCGGAAGAAGGGAAACGTGAGAAACAGAAAGACTCAGGGAGGTGGGCTGTGTCTGCACCCCTGCGGAGGCCGACTGTATAAAGGCGGTGTAACTATCGGTAGTAATAGTGCTCTCTTTTACTCTCAGAAATGCCCTGACTTGGGTGATAAGTTTGATGGCCACCTGAAGTATTGGTCATCTATAATTAGGTGGCTCCGAGAGAGAGAGAGAGCGACAGAGCAATTAGGGAGGCTCCCTGTAGGATGGGGCCACACACAGGCTGGCAGGGCACCTAGAGCTTCAGGGGGCATCTATGAGTGGGCATTTCATTACTGACTAACATGCAGGGATGAAAAATGTGAAAAGATCAGCCCAACCTGGGCAGGTTGCTGGGAGAAAAGGTGGTCACTCTGTGAGAACCTGGCCTCCTTCCATCCTCTAGTGGAGGGCGGGTTTGGAGATAACATTTGGAGGCATTTAGTACCTGGAGGAAACGCGAAGCTCTGTTCCAAGCTACCTAACTTCCCTCATAGATTATTTGAACAACCTTTCAACTTTTCTCCCAGCTCCCACTCTCACCTCTCTCCTGTTTCTTTTCTACAAGCCCCAGAGGAATCTTCTAGAAATCAAATCTGATCTTCAGTTTTTCTTTTAGTTCTCAATGTTTCATTTATCTTGATGGACAAAAAGCTACACTCCTTTACAGATTACATGTGAAGTCCTTCATGATCTTGACCCTTTCAATGCACTCAGTTCTTCAATTTCCTTAATCCTTGACTCCCTGTTCTACGACCCTGGAATAATAATGGCTTACCTTTATTGAACATTAAAATGTTACCAGACACTCTTTCAATTATTTTACATGTACTAATTCTTATAATCCTAACAATTCTACGAGGTAGGTACTTGTAGTAGTCCCAACACTTTACAGAAGGGGACAGTGAGGCACAGGAAGGTAAGCTATTAAGTGGCAAAGTCTGTACTCTTAACCATAACATCATATTACCTCTTGACCTAAAGCATTTATCTTGTACTTCATGCTCTTTCTTCTGTCTGCAATACCCTTTCCCACCAATCCGCTCCAAAAACTGCTACTCTAGTGCTTGGGAAGCCATTTCCAGCCAGTCTCCTAGAAAGAAAGCACCCTTAGTTGGCAGGATTCCCTCGCACTCATTTTTAAAATGTTTACTCAGCCCTGGGCTGTGCACACGAGGACAGGGAGGGAGGGTGGGAAGGCACAGGGTGAGGAAGCCTGCTTCCTCAATGGTCTCCTATTGCATTAGTCAAGACTTTCAGCACCTTTAACGTTGTCCACATGTGTGGGCCCAGCAAGAAGGACAATATAACCATACTTAAATAAAAACCTCTTTTAAAAAATAGAAGAGGACAAAGTGGGAGTTGGCCAGGTAATCAGAGATGGCTTATTTGGAGATATAAGGCTTAAATTAGATCTTGAAGGGTGATATAATGATCAAGTTTTTGAGTTATAATGGTTCTAGAGGCCATATATTTTCAAATTGGGAAACTGAGGCTCTTACAAAGAAGGAACTCACTCAGGGTCTCATAGCATCCAGGACTAGGCCTATTTCCTGTCAAGGGGCAGAACCAAGGGCCTCAGCTCCAAGCTTAGTGATCTATGCTGCCTTCCAGGGTAAGCAATTAGGGTATGGCTGGGTGCTAGAAGGAGCAAGAACTTTCCAGAAGGGTGACAGCTGGGGCACAGCAAACGGGGTACAGAAGAGGTAGCCATAGGCACAATAACATGGACAGTGAAGTGAGGAAACTTAGAAAAGCATCTTCTTCTGTGGGAGAGGTGGAGCCTATAATCTTTTTTAAATGGATGGTTGCCTTGGTTTTGTAAAACCGTCTCCCTTTCAACTTTGGTGAATAAAGGGCTCCTCAAGGTATGTCTGTTCTGCGATTATTTTCTGGATCATCAAGACTCTCAGTGCCCTTCAGAAAAGCTTTTGTCTCTGCCACAACCGGCTTCTCATTAGAATTCCTGGACATCGCTCAGCATCGCTAAGTGCGCCATAATGGACCCGTGATGAGCGCAGAGGAGCCTGAGCGTGCTGCAGCCACATTCTGGGGAGGTTTCCTGGACACCCCCAAGATAACAAGCAAGCCATGTTGCCACAAGCACACCACCTTCAAATATTCATCTGTCTGATTTCCGTGCTGTCATACTTTTTCCAACTCAGCCAAAGGGGCTCCTAGATCCTTCACTCCAGGGGTTTACATTGGAACTGGGGATCAATGCTTAAACTGAAAGAGCAGATAGAATAGTGGGACTTGAGGCTCAGGTCAGGAATATTTTCTGCCTATGGGTAACATGGTACTTCCTCGATGGCACCTGCAACCGCAGGAGTTTTGAGTGTAGGCACCCAGGACTAGGCCTGTTTTCTAGAGATGTGGGCTGGAGTTATCCTGTAAGAGTAAATTGAAGCTTCCCATATCTCTCTTCCCATCTTACAAGAACTACATGCTCTGTGTTAAGTACCTAGTATAGTGCCCAGATTATCATAGCTGATTCTTAGTAGATGTTTATTTTCTCCCTCATAGCTCTCCCCACCACCTTCTCATACTTGTGTCTTTGGTCTTTTTCTCCCTCTTCTCTCTCCCTGTCTCTATGTTTCTGTCTCGGTGTCTCTGTATGTCTCTCTTTTTTGCCTGAATGCAGTGACTCTCTAGGAGAGCAGGCAGTTGGCACAGCCAAGTTCCAGTCTGGAACTTGGGCTCACTAATGGTTGTGTCATCCTTATATTCTGGCAAAATAACAAAGAAAGTTGTACTCTGAATGACCACCGCAAAAGAGGGGCCCTGATCTTCCCTCTAATCTGCCTGCTTTCTACTCCATTGTATTGAGGGTTTATTTCTCACTTGAAATTTAGTTTCTTGGGGAATTCATGGTGGTCGGTTAAATGTCACTTTGAATTTTGTGTTTTTGACGAATGACCTGCATTTGTCAACAAATGAATGATATGATTTTACACACTAATATATGGGGTTCCTTTTTTCAGATAATACTCATCCTGAAAAATACAGGGTTCAAGTTCTATGACTTGGGGGTTTCAAGTCTTGACTCTCTTGACTCTGCCCATGCCTAGTCCCATAACTTCCAATATTCCCATAATAGTTTATTTGGACTGCAAGATGAAAAGCAGCACTCCTCAGACATCTTGCTCCAAACACTTTTTCCTCCATCACCACCAGGCCTGCCAGCATCCATCCATCCCAAACTGCTTACTATGCTCAAAAGACAATGTAAACGTCATGTGTACATTGTGTGCCTTTGTACGAGTGATCCATTTACCTTTTTCTTAGATCAGCCACTCTAAGAACTTCTACTCATTCTTAAAGACCCAGATTAAATGTCTGCATCACTTGAAGCCTTCACTGACTGCTCAGGCAGAGTTAGGGTCTCCTTCTTCTTTGTTCCCCTCAGTGCTCTGTGCTTCCCTCTACTCCCTGTATCAGAATAATCCCAGTACCATCTGTGTCCTGCTCACTCCCAACTAGATTGAACTAATCCTGGGCAAGGGCTGGATCCGATTCATCACTATTTCCCCAGTGTCCTGGCATAGATAAGATAAGATATTTTCTCTAAGCTTGTGGGATGACACATTAGGTACTTTGACTCATTCATTGAACACTTGCTCTGGTCCAGCTTTATGATGCTTTTTATATGTAATTTCATTTCATTTCAATCTACTCAGTCTGGTACTCTTTTCACAACATTGTCCCCCTCATATGCCCATCATACCTGTAGTGCCACAGGGCACGCTAAGTCAGGACTTGGTCTCTTGATGGTCTGTGTTCTGACTCTATTCTGGGGAATGCCATGTGTCCAACACTAGGAATCTCCTGCCCATTGAATTTGTTCATCTCATATTGAGAGTGGAATAAAACCCCAGACAGTGGACGATAGGAGCTCTGCCACCAAAGCTATCATCTCATGTGGAGGATCCCACATAACAGTGTGGGTGTCATGCTGAGTGAGGGAGGTAGACTGAATGGGGGCCCAGGCTCTGAGACACCATGGAAATGAGATGTTAGTCTTTTGAGTTGGTGCCAATTAGCACACATTTTAAATGATGGCATAAAGGACTCATTAGACTATTCAGAGACTCTGGAATCTTATCAAACTCAATGAAAAGCCAAAGTCCCAGAAGGCAGGACAGGGAAGCAGGAGAGATGGATGTCTGCCCACACCTGGCTCTAAGAGCTTTATAGGGAACCAAGCGATGGATCTTGTTTGGGCGGTATTACCAATAGAGCTGTTGGGCAGATTTTGAACAGACAGGACTGAGGTGGCTCCCAATGATTATTTCAACAGAATTCAACTGTACCAGGCACTAAATATAAACCTGGCTCTCAGGGGAAAGAGAAGTAGTTAAGATATCACCTGTACCCACCTTGACAGAAAGCCACCCAGTCTAATGTGGGAGGCAAGACTCATACATGAGTAACTGTGATGAAAGGAGAAGGGCCATGCAACTAAGGAGTCACTAGTATGGTGCTGGAGTTTCGGGAGGGTGGGAGAGTCACCCCTACTTGAGCCAAGGGTTGTTCGCAGATAAAGCCACATAAAGCCACACGAACAGCTCCCAGAACAATACTTAATGCATAGTAGGTAGTCAATAAATGTGCATTATCTTTTCTTTTTCTTATTCTCCCATATTAAATCTTCAACTTTATTTTATTTTTTAACTTTATTTTTATCGTTGATGCTATAACAGACATCCACCTTTCTTCCACTTTGCCTCACTCCACCCAACCGCTGACCCCCTCCCTCTGGCCATCACCACAGTGCTGTCTGAGTCTTCGGTCACGCATATATGTTCTGTGGCTAAACCCTTCACCTTCTTTCACCCAGTCCCCCATTACCCCACCCTCTAAAGCTGTCATTCTGTTTCATGTATCCATGTCTCTGTTTCTATTTTGTTTGTCAGTTTATTTTTTTCATTAGATTCCACATATAAGTGAGATCAAATAGTATTTGTCTTTATCTGACTGGCTTATTTCACTTAGCATGATAATGTCTAGGTCCATCCTTGCTACTTCACTGATCCATTCATTCTTTGTGGTTTTTTTATACCCCTCTTCCATACTGTAGAACAAAGTACACGCCTTCGTGATAGGAAAATAAGCAGGAAGTGACCTTGCTTCAGTCCACTCCGGACAGGGGCCAAGGCTAAACAGAGGAGACAGGCCCTAATCCAAGCAAGCGTTTGCTCACTTGGCCTGTGCACAAGCTCAACAAAGCATCTTCCATGCATCTCTGCATGCACATTACAAAAACCTATTTTTATTTCTAAAATTCTGCCTCTTGACTGGAGTGGAAGTTAAACTTTATATTTCCTTCAGTGTTCAATACCAAATGGCTTATGGAAGCCCTGGCAGAATGGTTTCAAATAAGCATTTTAATGTAGAATAAAGGTCAACGTGCTAGAATTTGAAACCATTAATCTCTTTGCTCTTAAGGAAGACTGTACTTTAACAGAATAAATAACAGATTAAATAATAAGAGTTCTTGAAATTCCAATGAGAAAAATTATACATTACATTGTTGAGATTTGAAACCAGTGCAACCTTAATGTTCTCTCTCTCTCTCTCTCTCTCTCTCTCCTATTTTAGGTTGCCGAGATTTAGAAGGTAAAGAGAAATTGTTCTTTTAATTTTCTATTGTTTTGAAGGTAGAGAGAGAATGTTTGAGTCTCTGAAGATTAAGGGATCAATTATACTGGAAAATAAGCCTTTTGTTTTATGGGTAGAACAAGTGTATCACCATGGCCTGGAGAACAGAAACTCCCATGTTAATTATTTTAACTTTCACTGAACAAAGCCCCAGAAAGGGACAGAGAAAATCAACTATTGAAGTAGGTCAACAAACTCTACCCAAGGTAGTCATTTTCTGCCCAGGTAACCATTCAAAACCTAAGTCAGGTACTCCCTCCTTCAAGAAGTCTCCTGTCACTTCTCAGTCAGTGTCTATGACTCCTGCCTCTGAACTTATATACAATGCTATTTACATATCTATTTTTTCCTAGTCTTTTCCATGATTGTTACCATATCTGCATTTCCCTTGCTCAATTATACATAAGATCTGAGTTCCTTATTAATTAAAAAAATAATTATTACATTCCTACTGTGTCCCAGAAATTATACTAAGCATCTTAAACACATTATTTAATATAACCTTTACCAAAACCCTATAGGGTAGAGATTACTATTCCATTTTTCAGACCAAGAAACAGAGAAGTAAGGAAACTAGATAACTTCCCCCAGGTACTAGTGGTCGGATAGTAGTAGGCAGCCAAGCTTCCAGTCCAGGTGTGCGGAGGCATATTGTGGGGTTTCTTATAACCACACACAAGGGGTTTGATGTTGTTTTTGCAAGGAAGTAATATGGTCAAACTCAAACTTAAGAACTTCTCTCTGGCGAGAGGGACTGGTGTGGGAAGACGAATGAGGAGACCGTTACAGTAATTTGAACTAAAGGTGAGGAAACTGCCATAATAGTGAGAGTTGAATTGTCTAATAGAAATATTCAGGAGTTAGAGCGGGCAGGCCTTGGAGATCAGTGGATTGTGGAAAGAGAGGATTGGGGTTGGAGTCAAGGAGAACTGGTTTCTGGTTTGGAAGCTCGTTAGATTCTGATGCCACCTACCTTGATGGGAAGCACAGCTCACTGCCAAGATGATCACAGGGAGGACCCTCCTAAAGAACCTTCCTAAAGAGCCTTGCCAGGTTGAATGTTAGAATCTTCCTTCCCAGTCCCTGACTCTTCCTAACTGCCTACAACTGTACGCAAATATTTCCATTTTATAGGTGAAAACACTAAGAAATAGTCAGGGAGCTTGCCCAAGCTCTTCCATGGAATCTGACTTACAATAAGGGCTCAATAACTACTTGTCAGTTGAGGACTTCAGGTTGATATTAGCCAGTTTGAGATACCATGATTTAATGGTTTACACTGTAACTTCTGACTCTTTGGTTCCTCCTTTGACTCTCTGGGGGTGGACAGGACAAGGGAGAAGAATACAAGACTTGGAACTTTAAGCCATGTAGGCTTCCTTGAAGAAAACAGGCCTTCAAGCTCCTGAAAAATCAAGCATAATGTTAGAAAGAGTAAGCAATATCCCTAAGGAATGCACTTGGTCCACTTTAGAATCTAAACTTATCAATCAACTGACTTGTTCTAGGTGATACAGTTGGTAAGTGACAGATCCTGGCACTCAGTTCTTAGTTTTTGTCTCTCTCTCGTGTTCTTTTCATTTCACTATTCCTGCCTTCTATTACTCCTAAATTCCCTTCACTTCACACCATCCCAAAAAAACAAAATTGTTTTCTGTTTTTCGTGGTAAATACATTAAGGATTTTACACCAGGCCACAAAAGGCAACATTAAACTAGGCAAATATAACCAAAATTTTTCATAACTACCCAAAATATGCATTGGTTATAAACACTTCAGATGTTCTAGAGCTGCAAGAATGTTTAAAGCCATTTAATCCCAACTTTTACAAAGAGAACAGCTAAGTTTCAAATAGTTTAAATGGCTTTCACTATGACACTTTTCTACCATGTATCAAGGAGAACACCTGAATTCAGGACTCTTTTCCTTTCCAAAGCATGGGAAAAAATGTAGACCAAGATGAAATTCCTCATTTACCTATTTGAAACTGAGTTTTATTCACATGTGCATTAATTTATTTGAAAGCTGTTTACAGAGTTTCCAATGTATGCTGAGGCCTGGAGATAAGGTTACAAATAGGATGAGATCCCAGCCTTCCCAGAGCCCTCAGTCTAGCAGGCAAGATGGCATAACATACTTAATCACAATGGAATGGTGCATAACGATCACAGTGGAATAGACTAAATACAGAGGCGAGGTCACTTGGTCAAGGAGGTGTCCCTGAGGAAGTGATGCTTCAACATGCCTAGAGGTTAAAAACATGGACCCTGGAGCCAGATTGCCTGGGTTAGAATCCTCTTTCTGCCACTTACTAGCTGGTGACCTTGGACAAGTTACATAATGTCTCTGGATCTCAGTGTCCTCATCTGTAAAACAGGAATAATAATAACACCTTGTAGAGCTCCGACAAGGATGAAATTAGTTAATGTTTATGAAGCACAGTATTTGGCACATTGTAAGTGCTTTATAACGGACTTTTAAATAAAATTGAGAATTAGCTGCCATCCAATGGATGCATAGAGGTTAACCAGAGAAACAGGAAGTTGAAGAAGTGTTCCTGACAGGGAACACTCTGCAGAGACTGAAGAAAGAGAGCGTGTATTTCTAGGAACTGAAAGAAGCCAAGCGTGGCTCAGGCAGGCCCTGCTGATGCTGAAAGCAGGCAGACAGGGCCCAGATCAAGGGTTTATACAAAAAAATGGGGGTTCAGGAAAAGATTTAAAGCACAGAGAATTTTGATATAAAGCACAGAGAATCTTGATCCTATCTGGTTTTTCGGAGTCTTTCAGGCTGGTTTGTGGGACATGGATTTTGTGGGGGTGGGAAGGGGTGCGAGACCTACTGAGAGGGAGAAGGTGAGTCAGGGTCAAGGGCACAATACGACCCGGGCTTCCTGCCTTCCAAGCGTTTTTCCACACTGCACAGCATATTTCTAATGTGCTTTGATGGAGGCACGTCATGCCAAATGCATTCTCTTCACTTTTCGACGTTTGCAGTGCTTATCCTTTGAGTCTCATCCCCTTCATTAAGTGAATGTCCTGTTCCCCTGACTAAGAATGTAATTACCGAAGGAGAGATCAGATTAAAATTGAGTTTCTGTAATGGGCCATTTGTTTGGAAGGGAGCCTGAAGGTATTTCTAAGGACTTTAATCAAAGGGGGAAAAAGCCAATAGAACTTCTGTGATGATGATGATTATTAGGGCAATTGAACTCCAGGCACAGCCAGCTTCTACATCAGTGAGTCATCACTTGCTTTTCTGAGGCCCTTAATTGGATGAGATTTGTTTTCCTCTGTAGTCTAGACTGTCAGGAACAGAAGGGACCTTAAAGGTCATCTTGTTCAACCCCACAACAAAGCTTGAGCCCTGTCTATAGCATTTTCATCAGTGGGTCATCCAGGCCTGCTCACACACCTGAACTGACAGGGACCTCATTACATTGAAAGACATACCTCCCTATGATAGAACAATACAAAGGAAGCTCCTCCTTTTACGGAAGTGAACTCTGTCTCTGGGTCTCAGTCATGTGTCTGTCCTGGTCCTGCTTTTGGGACCACGTGGGGCTTATTAGTTCTTCTACCTCAGAACAACCATGGAAAGATTGCAGCTGCCATGTTCCCCTGAACCTCCTGGTCTGCAGCTGTCTTCTCAAGTGTATGTCCCTATGTATTTAGTAGCAGTAAGGACAAGCTGCCATAACAAAGAAAACCAACAGTTCAGTGACTTAAAGAATGACTGAGTTTATTTCTCTTTCACAATTTGTTCTGAATTGAGTAGTCCAGGTTGGCAACTATACCCTCTCCAGTTATTCGGGATCCCCTGTTCTTTCCAACATCCTGCTGCAGCTTCACCCCTGGTGTCGTTGTGTGTGCGAGGTCAAATTCACATCCCCTGAAGTTCTAGCTGGTGGAAAGAGGAGAAAAGAGGAGAGAGAGAGAAAGCCCCCTACCTTAAGGCTTAGGCCTGAAATGGTGCACATCATTTTCATTTATATTCCGCTGGCCAGAACTTAGTCACATGGCAAGGCTTCACTACAGTGGGAACATCCATAGGAAATGTGATCTAACCATATGACTGATAACAGAGGAGAAGACATTTAGAGAGATATATGCCAGCTCCCATTCTAAATGTGAGGTCAGGTGGGTAGATATAGCTTAGATGGGCCCCTCATATCTATTTTCAGTTTCTTTCTTTTTTGTGCTTCCTATGGCATGTTTCAAAAAAAAAAAATGAATGTAGGGGAGGTGCAGAGCATTTAAATTCAGACGTCCCACCCCATTTTTATTAACTAAGCTCTTGAACCAGTCATTTAACTTCTCTAAGTCTCCATTTCTTTACTTATGAAATTGAGAGAAAAATGCCTACCCACAGGCTCTTGTAAAGGTAGGAGGGGATAACTAATGCAACTCCACTTTTTAAAATGCAGACAAACAGGAAACTGGCCTTCAATCTTCAAATTACTCAGCTTTAAGCTTTCTCTGTCTACATAGCTAATAGGGTTTTCTCTCTTTGGATCACACAAAGCAGTTGATCGGCTACCACTGTTTCAAACAGAAGCCTGATATGAAGGGCTCTTAAGACAGTGTCTCTTACTTTATAGCCATTTGTAATCTATATGGGGAAACAAGTGGGATAATTTGATGATGACCAATATTAGTAGTAGCAGCAGCAATGATGACAATATCTACCATTGGTGGCAATATCCATTTACCAAATAGTTACTATGTGCCAGGCTCTATGCCAAGTGCTTTATATATAGTATCTGGTTGATTTTATAAAAGATTTTATTTCTTTATAGAGAGATGGGAAGGGAGAGAGAAAGAGAGGGAGAGAAACATCCATGTGTGAGAAATACATTGATCAGTTGCCTCTTGCGCACCCCAACCAGTGACTTGGCCCACAACCCAGGCATGTGCCCTGACTGGGAATCAAACCTGTGACCTTTCTGTTTGCAGGCCAGCCATTCAGTCCACTAAGCCACACCAGCCAGGGCCGATTTTTATAATATTCCTGTGAAGTAGGCATTTCATTTCCATTTTATGGATAAGAAACCTTAGGATCAAAGACTTTAAGTATCTTCACCAGGGTCTTACAGCTGGCAAGTGGCAGATCCAGGATTTTTGTTTAAAACTAAGAGCTATTCCTTTTGAGTTAAGAAGATTCACCAATTCATGGGGCCAGATCATATGCAATTTTGTTTGGTGCTTGGCATATTCAGCAAACATTTACAGAGTGCTTATTGTATGCTGGGTATTGTTCTAAACACCGGGAAGATGGAGTCAAATAGGTTATCTTAGCTGATGACCTCCTCACATTCTTAATGGAGAATATATATATATATATATATATATATATATATATATATTCTGTCTAGATAGATATCTTGAGAGAGAGAGAGAGAGAGAGATCAACCCTCTAGCTATAACCCATTTCTGTAGCCCATGGTATAGCAAAACTTCTCCAATGAATTACTGTCTATATTATTCTTTCTGCTCCCCCACCATGCATCACTCTTCTCATTCCATTCAGATTGAGCTTCCATCCTCAGTGTTCCTCTGAAATAACCTTTGTCAAGGTCATCTTAGACCAACATCCTGACGATTCTGATGGACATTTCTCTGTTTTTATGTTCCTAGACCTCCCAGCTGCATTTCACACACTGAACTCATAATTTCCTTCTTAAAATACTTTCTTCTCTAGGGTTTCAAGACACCATACTCACTAGGTCCTTCTTCTCCTCTTCCTCAGTCTCCTCTTCAGTGGCCATTCTTTCTTAGAATCCTTTGTTGGCTCCTGCCCTACCATACTTTGGATATTTGAGTACTTTGGCCACTCTACCGTCTTCTCTTCTGTTCTCTAGCTATACTCATTATCCAGGTAGTCCCACCTGTTTTCCTATCTTTAAATGCCAATTATACAGTAATGAGTTCCATATCTACATTTTCAGCCTTGACTTCTCCTTAACTCTAGACTAAAATAATAAACCTGCTTACACAGCATCTCTATCCAGATGTCTAATAGACATGTCAAAATAAATACATTCAGGACAGAAACTTGAGTCTTCTCCATCACAGTGAATAGCCCCAGGTAAAAACCTAGAGGCCAGTCATTAAATTCCTTCCCTCACATCTCACATTCGGCCCATTAGTGAGTCTTGCCAGCTCTATATCACAATCCAATCAGGTTCCTCCACTTACTCGGTCATAACCCTGGTCCATATCACTATCCCATCTTGCTCGGACCACTGAAACAGCCCTTGACTAATCTTCCTGCTTCTTGCCCCCTGGAGTCCATTCTTTACACAGCAGCCAGGTCATGTTAGTCCCTCCTTTTGATGGCTTCTAACTAGAATAAAATTTAAGGTTCCTAACGTGACCAGCAAGACCCTATAAGACCTGGCCTCTGCATATTTCTCCTACTTCTTCCCTCTCCACTCAGTCATTAAGATCTAGCTACTGTAACCTTCTTATACAAACATGGCAAGTTCATTCTTCTCTTCAAGGCTTGGCACTCTTCCCATGGAAGAATTTTTATCAGCCAGGTCTTAGTCAAAGTCATCTTCGCAGGGATTATTGTAGTTAAAATACACCACCCACTCACTGTCACATGATGCCATTTAATTTTCTCATGACATGTATCAATAGCTAGAATGATCTCATTTAACTTGTTAACTCACTCAAGACCATTTTCTGCTGCTGGAATGTAAACTCCATGGGGGCAGGACATTTATTTTGTTCATTGCTATATCACCAGCACCTAAAATAATGGAGCACTTAGTAAATGCTTAATAAATTTCTGTAAACTGACCAATTGTATTCCTGCTTTTAAGATCTTCAGTATAGTGAGAGTGACTGAAATGTGAAAATGACCACATACTGTGATTTGTGCTATGACAGAGAGAGGGAAGCCCGAAAGTTCTGGGAGGCCTACAGGAGCCCCTGACCAATCTGGAGGTATCAGTTGAGGCGACACTGGAACTAAAGTTCGAAGGATAGGTTGGTTTTAGCCAGGTGAAGAGTGGAGAGCGAAAAGCATGTATGGAGGTGTAGTAGGTCTCTGTGGCACATGGCTCTTCAGGGCCAGCATTATGGAGAAGCAGAAAGTTGCACAGCAGCCCATTTGGGAAGGTCCTAATGTGTTGGGCTCAGGACTTTGAAATTTAGGCTTAAATCTAGAGCTGGGGAAGTATCCAAGTGAAGGAGACTCATAATTGTCTTTTGTGACTCAAAGTATGCTTGAAAATTTGTATTTTTAAAAAATGTTTATTTCAAGACAGTCCCATTAGTTGCATGGGTTTTGCTTTCTCTGATCATGCTATAAACGGGGATCATATAACTGTTGGAGTTATATACACGTACCTGGTGCGATTATGCATATGAAATCTATCCTATACTACAGAACCAACCTACTGAGAGTTTCTATAGTAAATACATCATTGTCTATTTATACCTTAATGAATATGTACTAATTAATATGTTTTAAATAAAATTTAATTTATGATTTTATGAAAAGTATTTTTAGCATCATAAATAAGCATATATCTTAGCATTTCTGGTATTAATAAGTGGTTACGATTTGACTCTTCATCTTGGGAGAGACGTGCAGGTCCTTGAGGCAGTAATATCACTGGGGTACTTGCTACGTGACCGAACATGGGTCCACATGGATAGGCATTTGCCTTTCACATACCCTTGGTAATTTTAAATGGTGATAATTTCTTCAAACAACATAACTTGCATGTAGACATGAATGTATTAATATATATAGTTTCAGCAAATACGTATGCTATATCATAATGCTATAACAAGTACATAGAAAAAGTGCTATAAGCATGATATGGAGAGGAAATAGTTCGACCTTGGCATATCCAGGAAGTTTCTGAAGAGGAAGCAACATTTGAACTAGGCTTTGAAGGATGCGTAGAAATGTTCCATATTACAAAAGAAGGAAATGCCACTTTAGATAGTGGGAATGACACAAGCAAAGGTATAGGGGTGTGAAAGAACGTGGGATGTTCCAGGAACTGTGAGCGAACGCACACTGTGGCTGAAAGGCAGGTAAGGAGGAGGCAGAAATGAGAGTAAAAGGTTTTGTTAGGATCAGGACTGATGAGCCCCCAAAAACACATCCATACATTTAGATTTCACCCTGAGGCATCACTGAAATCTAAAGGATTTATGGAACCTGTGTGGAGAGACAGAGAAGGGCAGTCGGAGGCCAGGGCCCTGCGCTGGCAGAGCCTCTGCCTCTGAGTCTCTGCTCCGTGGGCCTCCGCCCCCTCCTCTGTCAAAGAGAGAGTTGGACCGTTGATCTCTAAGGGTCCCTCCCACAGCTGTGAAATTTCTTAGGCTAAATAAATAGCCCCATTTTTTTTTTTGTCAGAGCAGTGAACAGAGTTAGTCTATCAACACGCTGAAAGGCAGAATCACTGCTCTCAAGATAAATTTCCCCTGGGACACTCATTTCTGTGCTGACCTCTCAGGCCAGCGGAGCCGCAGTAATGAGATATCGATGCTGGCACGCCCCCTCCTCTCCCCTGCCCAGTCCTGTGCCTGGAAGTGCCTTGGTGAAGAGTGATGGAGGCCTTCTAAATTGAATTCTCCTCTCTCTTATCTCACATTTTATCGAGATGCTAGAGATTTCTTAGCAACGCTGAGAAAAGATAGTGCAGCATGATTTGTCCCTGTCACAGGTTCTCAATATTGACCAACAGGTTGGTAGCAAAGGTGGAATATTTGCCTCTAAAGAGAGATTGCTGAAGGTAATCTTCCTGTTGTCTAGAGACTTATTTTGTTTTTCATGCTTTCATTTGTTATCAACCTTATCCTGTGGTCTTTGAAATATTCTCTTCCGGAAGTGGGGAACCTCGGACCCTCCCCACACTCTTACCTAGGCATTCACTCAGCACATAAACCTAAAGTGTCTTCCACTTGCCAGGCATTGTGTTAGGATAAGAGAAACGTCAGACACAATACCTACCTACAAGGAGCCCCCAGTGTGATGAAGGAAGCAGAAACAGGCACAGGTAGCTAGACATCAGTTGTTAGTTACTATAGTGGAGAAGATATGCATTTATCCACTTAACTTCAAGAATAAATAAGAGAAATCCCTGTCTTCAAGTAGCTCGTAGACTAGCATTTAAAAAAAAATAAAGATGACTTTCTATTTTAGGTGTATCTATACAGCATTCAGAGGGTGTACAAATTTTATCTCCTGAGGTAGGGGAGTGGAAGGTTGGGTCAGGAAAGGTTTTATTGAAAGGGTAGTATTTGAGTTAAATCTTGTAAAATAAATAGGATTTTTACCAGGATGTCTTAAAGGCATGGTGGGAAGGGGGACAGCATGAGGAAAGGGAAAACAAGAACATTCTAGGTGGAGTGTTCAGCATGACATATATAATAGCCTGGCATGTTCATGGAACCACGTTAGGATCTCTGGGTATGGCTGTATTTTTAATCTTTTAAAACTTTTGTGTCTTATTTTGCAGCCTTACTAAACTCACTTAGTAGTTCTTACACCTTTCTGCAGAATCTATCAGGTTTGTCACATATATGAGACTTGTTTTATGGCCCAGAATATGGTCTATTGTGGTAAATGTTCTGCATGACTTTAGAAAATATATATATTCTGTTGTTGTTGAATGGAGTTTTAGATCGTGTGCCATGTGAATAGTGTGATGGAAACTCACACTGTCTCATGCCGTTCCACTCAGGATGTGAATCACCCTTTTATTCAGTGTAACCACACTGTTGATGCTACCGATCCGTTAGTCATAGGAAAGCTGTCTTGGTTATCAGATCGACTGTTGTGGTATTGTAATGCTTGTGCTCAAGTAATTCTTATTTTACCCTCAAAGCACAAGACCCCAAAGCACAAAAGCAGTGGTGCTGGCAGTTTGGATATGCCAAAGAAAAGCCATAGAGGGCTTCCTTGAAATGAAAAGGTGAATGTTCTCAATAAGGAAAGAAAAAAAACTTAGGTGCTAAGGATGCTAAAATATACATTAGAATGAGTCTTCTATTCATGAAGTTGCCTAATTTATAAATTAAACAGTATCATAGGTATGTATGTATAGAAGAAAAGCAAACATAGTATACACGGGGTCTGGTACCATCTGCAGTTTCAGTCGTCCATTGGGGGTCTTAGAACATATTGCCTGTGGATAAGAAGGCACTGCTGTATTTCTGTGGTTTATTTAGGGTTTGCAGTATACGTCTTTATCTATCGTTGGTACCTTTGAGTGACATTTCACTACTTCCTGTATAGTATAAATACCGAAAAAACAGCATATTTCCATTTCTTACCTTCAGTCTTTGCACTGTTTTTGTCATCTGTTTTACATTTTTCATAAACCCCACACTCGATTATTTTGTTTTAACAGTGAATTGTCTTTTAAAGTTATTTACATAATAAGAAATAGGCTTAAATATTTATTCATATGACTGTCACTTCTGATGATCTTAATTTCATTATGGCAGATTTGGGTGTCCATCTGACATTAATTTTCTTCTACCTGGAGGACTTCCTTTAACATTTCTTAGAGTTGAGTCTGCTTATAATGAACTCTTTTAGCTTTTTGAGTCTGAAAACCGTTAATTTTACCATAGTTTAGAAAAGATATTTTTGGTAGAAAAGAATTTTAGCTTGAAAGTTTTTTCTTTCAGGACTTCAAAAAAGTTGATTCATCATCTTCTTGTTTTCATTGTTTCCAAGGAGAAAACTGTGTTCTTCTTTACCGTGGCTTTTCTGTACATAATGTGTTCCCCTACCACTGACTGCTTTCAAGATTTTCTCTTTATCACTGACTTTAAACAGTTTGATTATAATGTGCCTTGGTGTAGTTGTCTTCATGTTTCTTTTACTGGAGTGTTCACTGAGGTTTTTTCGATTAGCCGGTCTATAGTTTCATCAAATTTGGAAATTTTTCATCCATTATTTTTAGATATTTTTCCATTAATTTCCCATAGTAGAGATTCCAAGTCCACTTATGTTAGGATTATTGAAGTTTTCCTGCAGCTCACCGATGCTTTGTTAATTGTGAATGGGTGGGCATCTCCTATGTGTTTCTTTTGGCCAGTTCTTATTGCTATGGTTTCAAGTTCATTAATCTTGTCATCTCTGGTGTCTGCTTTGTCATTTGCCCCATCTAATGCATGTTTTAATCTCAGGTATTGTAGTTTTATTTATAGAAGTTCAATTTGGGTTTTTCTATATCTTTCGTGCTCCCTTTTCAACTTTTGAATCACAAAGAATACAGTTGCAATTATTTTAATGTCTTTTCCTGCTAATGATAACATCTGTATCAGTTCTAGGTTCATTTTGATATGACTTCCCCTTACAATGGAATATATTTTCCTGCTTCTTTTTAATGTCTGTTATTTTTTATTAGATGGAAGTCATTTACTATATAGCAGAATTTTACCCTTCTGTTAAATGTTCTTAAACTTTCTCCCAGGATGCAGTTAAGTTACTTGGAAATAGTTCGGTCCTTTCAGGTCTTTCTTTTAAATTAAGTAGTAGGACCAGATCAGTTTTTGGTCTAGAACTAGATATTCCATTCTACTGAGCTAAGTCCTTTTGAGTATTCTCTCTAAATGCCCTATGAACTGAGAGGTTTCCCAGTTTAGCTGGTGGGAATAAGAACCATTCCTAGCCATTTGTGAGGGTCAGCACTGTTCTCTCTAATCCTCTCAGATGACTCTTTCCCTGTTCTTGGTTTTCTCACATGTATGTGCTGATCACTACTCTACTGAACACCCAAGGGGACCCTTGGCGGAGCTCCAGAGTATTCTCTCCCGTCAGCACTGTCCTCTCCAGTCCCCTGACTCGCAAACTCTAGCCACCTTAGCCCTCGTGTGCTCTGTCACCTTCACTCAGGGAGTTTGCCAGACTCTGCCTGGGCTTCCCTGCCTGTGCCAGGTGCTGGAAACTCCCAGAGGGTGAGCTGGGGCAGTCCTCAGGCTCTCCACATTAGTAATTGCTGTTCTTCAGTGTCTTCAAAGATCATTTTAATATAGTTCATCTGTTTTTTTGGTTGTTTTAGGAGGGAGGCTTAATTCAATTCCATTATTCTATTTCAGTCAGAAGTAGAAGTTCTCCCAAATTCTTTATTATGGCATTACAAGCCCCCCCAGATGTAGACTCTATTTATCTCTTTATCCTCATCTTCCTCTGCTCCCCTGTGCTCACTGTCCACTGTGGGATACTGCTGATACCATGTTGTGGCACATTTCTGTGTCCTCTGTTCATAAGGCCTTTCCCATTTCCTACCTGCCTCCAAGTACCTCCTACTCACAGCTCCAGACACGGCTTCAGTTAAAGCATTAGACATCCCTAACTTGTTTCATTTTTCCACCCAGACCAAGTTGTAAGCTTTGTATCTATCAGAATGGTTTCTGCATGTCTCAAACTGTGGGAAATGTTAGTTTAAGCAGTGCTGAACAGTTTTTTTTTTCACTTCCAGTCTTTTCAAAATTTAATGCACATTGTGAGTTTCCAAGAGGGTATGTGACAGACAGATGAGAAAACTGAGGCTCAAAAAGATTTTATTTTTTAAGTAAGAAATAATGTGCTAGCCAAGGCCCTGTTGAACAGTGGATATAGACTTCAGTATGCCAGAGACCTTCCTTATGCCAATTTCCGTGGGAGCACAGAGCCCAGAATAGCAGGAAGAGGGCTATGTCCTGATCCCTGGGCCTGTCTCTAATTTCTTGTGTGAGCTTGAGCAAGTTACTGTCCCACTCTAAACCTTAGTTTCCACATCTTAAAAACAGTGGTAGAGGCTAGACTGGATGAAGTTAGACTGGATCCTCAACCTTCTAATCATCTACTGCCTGCCGTGACTGCACCAACCTTCCCTGAGCTCTTTCTTCAGTGAATTCCATGGCCTCCCAAGCTCATTTTCCCCATTATGATGCTGTTGTATGTCTTTCCTCGATGACCCAAGGATAAGAGTCTTACTTCAGCTCTGAGAATGTCTGTTCCTCTTCGGGCATGGCTTCCACATAACAGAGCCCTAGTAAATGCTTCTTTAGTCCTCCTTTGCCCTGTTCTCTGGCTCTTTAACTAGTCCTAGATCAAAACCTTGGGGACCTTTCTAGACTTCTTCTCTTGTTCCCATTTATATGGTTAGTGGATGTTGTTCTGGCTGCTTCTATCCCCTAAATGTCTCTTCCGTCAGTCCCCTTATTTCCTACCCCTAAAATATAGGTATTATTACTATTATTATCTTATTCCTCTCATTATAGTTGAAATTAGAAACGGAAACTGGGGCACAAGAAATTAATTAATTTTTCCTGGGACTCACAGCTAGCAAATGGCTGAACCATGACCAGAACCTAAGTTCTAATATACTTGCTTCCTTAATTAACATTTGCTTTTGATTGAATGAATGAATGGATTGATGAAAGTAACTTGCATTTCCTACATTTCCACTGTTTATTTACTTGACAGAAACTTAGGACAAGTTTTTTCCATAATTTTGCTTTGTTGAGCTGCACAATAATCCTGTTTAACTCTGACAAATGAACAAGGTCCAGATGTCCCCTGTGGGATGCCGAGCTGTCAGTGAGCTCGTACCGATCTCTGCACACACGCTGGGCAGCTCCCCTAGAACCTCCTTGTCCTTGTTTCCCTTTGAATAGCTATGAACCTGGAAGCAGCTGCCAAGTCAGAGCCTAACAGAACAGACCGTTCTCAACCTCTTCTCCTCAGCCCTCTAGGAGGTTGCAATTTGCACCATTTTTTACCCATAATTGGAACAATTTATCTAGATGACAACATAAGTGGAATTGTAGTTTTAAAAAAAGTATTACAATGTACTGGGCTTCCATGTGAATATGAAGAAAAAAGAGAGTTAAAATTTGTCAGTACATTGAAAGCAATTTCAGTCTCAGGGATGTCATTTTTGATGAGTAACTTGATTCCAAAATAATGTCTGTACAACTGATCATGCTTACATATATTTTTAAAAACCGGAAAGACAAATTCATGGTTTTTTACCTTGTCACTTCTCTATAAAGCCCTGTTCTAACCCCTTAGCCAGGCACTACATCCCTGTCCTCTGGCCCTCACCCATTTCTCTGTCTTACCCCCTACTACATCTCCCCGTATATTTTATCATCCAATCATAATGAACTGCTTGTCAGGTCCAGAACATACATTTTTACCTTCTCAATATGTTATCTTCTCTACCTGGGAGGTCCTTTACCACTTACTTATCTAACTGATGAACTCTTTGCCATTCTTCAAAACCTTGATCTGATGTCGGCCTTGCTCTAGAGTCTTTTTTGGCTCCCACACATACCCCAAGGTAAAGCTGACCACTCTTCTGCACACATACTCCTTTATTGTTGCATCTGTCATACTGTTTTCTATTTGTTTGATTTCATTCGTGTCTCTTCATATATTCATAGGAATGACTAAAGCAGTGCTTAACACGTTTGGAGTTCAGGAAAATTTTGTAGCTAAATTCTCACCCAAACTCGTATTGATAGAACTCTTTGCATTTCAGACTAGAAAAGGCCTTGGAGGACATTCAAAGGCTTTGCTTTATTTACTGCTAAGAAAACCATGGCCCAAAGAAGGCAGTAACTGCCCAGCATCACATTGTACAATTTGATGTCCTATTCCCGTTGTTGGGTAAATCCTTATCTTTGCCAAACTGGGGAATTCAACATTTCTTTTTGGAAGAACTTTAAATGTTTTCATATTCTGTTCTAACACAGAAGTCAGAAGCATGAACTTTAGAGCCAGATGTCCTTAGTTTGAATTCCAGCTACATCACTCACTACTGAGAAACTGGAACATAATACATACTTTTTCTGTTCCTTACCCTTCTTCTCTAGACACCGAGGGTAATAACAGACTGTCTCGTGGTGTTATTGTGAAGAATAAATGAATTGCACTCATAAGGTCTTTAGAACAGGGAATAGCACATAGAATTTACTCAATAAATGTTCCCTAACTTGTGTAGAAATAGGGAGAGGAAGGAATCAAGCTTAACTCAGATTTCTAATACAAAAAAAAAAAAAAGTGATTAGGAAGCACCGGAAGAAGACTAGGATCCAGGTTGCATAACGTATTGCACGGGCGTTCTGTTTGGATCCTAGTGTTGCTATGTCCATGAGTAAAGAAAACCAATCCAAAGGAGTTTGAGTGAGTTTATGTTTTTTCTCCTTGAACACTCCTAGTACTGGTAACAAAAATAGGACCAATGTGTGGGCACAACCGGGGGTCAGATTCCATCTCTGACTTCAGATAATCTTTCCAATACTCAGAGCTGCCTAAAAATGGAACAGGCTGCCTGGGAAGGCAGTGAGCCCCATCACTCTCTGCATCCAAATAGAGTTTCGGCAGCTACTTGGAGGTTTAGATATTTATTGCAGATTCAGACATACAGGGAATAGTTGAAACATAAATTTTAAGATCACTTTGAACTGTGTCAATATTTTTAAAACTGTGTTTTATTTTATAGTTCTAAAGTTTTAAGGTTTCGTTTTCTTAAATCTATGAGTCAATGATTCTATGATTCCATTGGATTAACTGTCAATCCCATAAATTATGTTTGGCAACAATCTGGCTATCCATTTCATAATAATATCTTTATACCCTATTGGGACTTTTTCCATATTGAGCATGAAGGCAATTTTAAAAAGTGATTTCTGAAGCAGGCATCAATTCATGACCTTTACTGGAGGCTCTCATAGCTTCTCTCCATATGTTTGACTCCTATAGCCACTTGAGTTGAACATAATTAGAGGAAAACAATAGCTAAACCAAAAAAGCACCATCTCAGCATTCTGCAAGGAAGGGAGGCGGCTGGGGAGAAGCAGCTGCCCACTGCTGCACGTATATTTAGAATCAACCTGGGGACAGCGCTGACAGACAGGGCTGAGTTCTTCCTAGTTGAAGGAATGGGAACAAAAAATCTGATGTAGTATTTTTACCATTTTTGTAACTAATAATCTAAAATGTCACAGTTATATATTTCAGAATTAACTCTGAATTGTATACAAATATAAACAAAACTTATTGATTAGAACATTAGTGTATACAAAATTGGAAAATACCACAACTGACCTTTTGTAATTGTTATTTGAATGTTTGTGACCAATTAAGTAATAATAATAACCCTTGAATTCAGGTTGTCTTATAATCTAGTGCTCTTTCCTTACATTTTGCATCTCCACCTGTACAAGGCTTATGAAACATATTCTCTTTCACAAATCAAATGAACATTTCATTACTTAAGATGGACATACAGAGGGCCAACATATGAAAGGATGCTCAGCATCACTAGCCATCAGAGAGATGCAAATTAAAACCACAATGGGATATCACCTTGCACCTGTCAGAATGGCCATCATTAATAAATCAACAAACAACAAGTGCTGGTGAGGATGTGGAAAAAAGGGAACCCTAGTGTGCTCTTGGTGGGAATGCAGACTGGTGCAGCCACTGTGGAAAACAGTATGGCATTTCCTCAGAAAACTAAAAATGGAACTGCCTTTCGATCTGGCAATTCCATTGCTGGGATTGCACCCTAAGAATCCTGGAGCACCAGTTCAAAAGAACCTATGCACCCCAATGTTCATAGCAGTGCAATTTACAATAGCCAAGTGCTGGAAGCAACCTAAGTGCCCATCAGTAAATGAGTGGATCAAAAACCTGTGACACAGTGGAATACTACGCAGCAGCAGAAAGAAAGAAGGAGCTCCTACCATTTGCGACAGCATGGATGGAACTGGAGAGCATTACGCTAAGTGAAATAAGCCAGGCAGTGAAAGACAAATACCATATGATCTCACCTGTAAATGGAACTGAATCAACAAAATAAACAAGCAAGCAAGCAAGCAAAATATAACCAGTGGCATTGAAATACAGAACAAACTGACAGTAAACAGAGGGGATGAGGGAGGCGAAAACAGGAAAGAAGCAGAAGGATCATCAATGAACGTGTATAAAGGGCCCATGGACAAAGCCAAAGAGGGGTAGGATTGAGGGTGGGAGGTGGGGTTGGGAGAAAGTGGTGGTGGGAAAATGGAGACAACTGTGCTTGAACAACGATTTAAAAAAATAAAAAGATCCTCCAAAATCAAAAATCTTCAATGGCTTCCTATTTTTTTTAGGATAAAGATTTTGGTTTGTTTCCCTGCTTCCCCTTCCCCTACCCTGTCCAAATCTCTGTTATTGGTTCCCATATACTGTGTACTTTAGCACTTATTACTGTTGAATTTTTCAATTACATACATAGATGTGATCTTTTGATTGATGTTTGTCTCCTCAATAGACTATATGCTAGTCTGAGGGCGAGGGACATGTCTGTTTTCACTCCTTTTATATTCTCATTTCTTAGCGTAGTCCCCTAAAACATCATAGATACACAATACTTATTTGTTGAAAGAATAAATAAAATGAATTAATGAATTATGCTTTAGAATATTCTGTGCCCTGAGATATAAAAAGCAGAGTTTTAGGATATAGGTCAGTGATTTGAGAAATGTAGAGATATTCATTTATAGGTAAGTCTATATATACATACAGAGAGAGTGCATTACAGGTCCAATTAGAATATAGGATTTAAGTTTGGAAAGAATTGGATGTAATTAACAGAGGAAGGGAGTCATTGATGTTTTCTGCTTTTGCCAAGCAGGGTTAAATAACTTTGATGATTACTTACACAAAGATTTCCACTTGTAAAGGGCACAAATTTGTTGTCAATTGTCTTTTACTGTTAGGCATTTAATTACTTATCTTTATCCTGAGTACATAGGTCTCTCTGGTTCTTTTACTCTCTATCCTCAAAACAAAACAAACTGACTGAAAACATTGCAGCTATTAATTAAGGCAATTTAGCTGTTGACTGTCAATTGAACTTTGAGATCTTGTATAATTCTGCTGTGTACAAGGGCATGTTTCTATGTGACTGGGTCATTTAGGTTCATATCGGAAAACAAAAGCTACACTAAATATATCAACAGAAGGTTTTAATATTTGGAAATCATTACCAGGTATGGAGGGCAAACAGAGCAAAAATGGAATGCTGAGATAGGCCAGAGATAATAATTGCAAGAATTATGCAATCATAATACTTGCTAGAATTGTGGGAATGAAAGGAATGAGTTGGAGTTACCAGAACCAGGAGTTTATAGAGGGATGCAGTCACATTGAATTCATTTCTCTAAGATGAACACATTGCCTGTTTTGTGGCTGGTACTTCCGAGAGTGCAAAATGGTTAGTTCTAGGAGTGTCAAAAGAAACTAGAAGCTGGAACCAACAAGCACAAAAAGCAGAAAAGCAGTTCTCCTTTCTTCCTCCTCCTGCATTCCTATCTCCCTTAGTTATTGGCAGAACCTAACAGGAAACCAGATAGAAAAGAAATCTGGGAAATGTAGTGTGTAGTATTATAGAACAGAACATAAAAGGATGGATTTGGAACTGAAACTGACAAAGCCCATCTCTCCGGTTATTTATCATTTATATATATCCTTCTAAATATATTTAACTTCCTGTTCTTATCATAGAAGATGCAGCTGATTTTCATTTACATGGAGATGTTTTCATCATCTCCTCAAAACGGGAAGACACAGAGTTCCAATGGTCACTGTGTTCATCTCTAGGTGAGGTCATGTTATCTGTTTTAGCTACAGTCCTATTTGAATAATAGGCCATCTAAGGGCTAACTTTAAAGAGAGCCTCCAACAATGAACTTTATATAAAGGAAAAGGGAAAAGGAAAAAGCAGGAAGAAGCAAATTCATACACACACACATGCTCAACACATACATCCTCCTAACAAGAAAGGAAGAAGAGATGTATATTTGCTACAAAACTAATTTCTGCAACTTATCAATGGGTATAGTGACACTTACAACTTCCTTTTTCATTACCCATTTCATTTCCATTTTTACCCTCAGCAAATTCTTCAGCTTTTTTGTGTGTTCTTTATCTGATGGAGTGGCCAAACCTTTATTTCCGAAGGGTATGCATTGTCAGTGAACCTTAATTGGGTTATATTTTTCCATTAACTTTGATGATTGGATATAAAACTACTGAAAGGCATCCTAGAGAATCCTCTGGGTTCCAGAAGTATTCCTTCACTTTCATTGTGTTGCAGCAACCCAAATTCCCTTCAGCAATTGAAATCGGTTACCCCAACCAATACCGCAACATGATTCTAGGCCTTTTGATTTAATAGCATAAGAAACCATAAGTAGCTGAGTGGTAGCCTTAGTGTTTTCAGTGAAACCATTATTTTGTCCCTTCTAGGAACTAAGACCCCCTAAACCAGCAGAGCCCAAAACTGTGGGGATGAGAAACAACATTTCTGTGAGTAGGTTATTAGGTTAGTATGAGAGGAGCTGATCTCCTTCTCACCCCTTGGCTCTCAGATGCATAAATTCTGCTTGTGTAAGAAACATTTTTAATCACTGGTTTGAAACATATATATCTTACAAGAGAAAACATGAAACTTTCAGTTTCCCAGCTGGAACTGGAACTGAATTTTTGTTAGGCTGTTCCACAAATCAGGCCAATTTCTTCTGGGAAATGAGGTATGTATTAAGACCAGTAAATACTATAGATATGAGCTCATCACTGACATATCTGTAGCAAAATGAGTTTGTCAGAAATAATACTGTATGGGATATCGTAAGGTGAATAAGGAATTCTGTACATCGGTGGACTGATGTTGCTGGCAGAAGCATCGAATATAGAGCAGGCCAACTCAAATGCATGATATATGTGCATTCAAATGACAAATCATTGCCCCTTCATTATGGAAGGAGTCAACTGTCATCAGCCTGCCACCAGGTGATTGACTGGAAGTAAATGGCTGGGGCATCACTTTGGCTTCCACTACTGGTGGATTAGACCCTCAGGAAAAATTTACTGTTGTAAAGCCTTGTATAGCCTCCACCCCTGCTGACATGGCCTCTTTGTATATTCACCAGTCGAGCAAGGCTTTGGTTAAGGAGATAGACTGGCATCCAAA
The DNA here is from genome assembly GCA_004026545.1 of Mormoops blainvillei. NCBI lineage: Eukaryota > Metazoa > Chordata > Mammalia > Chiroptera > Mormoopidae > Mormoops > Mormoops blainvillei. Next base: position 57,466 of record PVJD01003005.1, on the reverse strand, counting down.
GAATATATTACCTTAACCTGATTATTGAGAATCTCCTCCACAGTGGGGCTTTGGTGATCTTTCACATAGAATATGAAGTCCTCACACTCTTTCCATTCCAGTAATTCCATCCTCATACCTTTTGCCCAGGTCCCCTTGACTATAATCTTCCAATCCTATTCATTTCAAGCCCATGATCACCGAGCAAAGCCGTCAGGCTATAAACCAGTGAAGACCATCTCTCTGTTCAAGCAAAGTACACAATCAAATATGCTATTTGAAGTTCTGACTACTGGAAGGACTTCTCTTTCTTTTCGTCTTTCAAGAACACCCCTGATTGGTTGGGGACTGTGCAATTGTAGCAGTCCACTTGCGGTTGATGCAAGCGTGTTACACAAAATCATTTGTAAACCAAAACCAAATTTTGTTTTGTTTCATTTTGTTTTTTTCTTTAGTGAGTTAGCTAAAAGGAATTTCCTGTGAGGCCATAGATGGACTGAAGGAGAGTAAACAATGCAGCAGGAAGAGATGCTGCTGTAGGAATTCGAGCCCCCTGTTCAGGCAACTTATTTGAGCCTTTAGGACCTATTAGAACCATTATACCACTTATATACCACTTTTACTCATTGATGGATTGTAAGCCCAAGCTTACAGCTTGTTGGGACAGATTAGACACATATCCAGGTAGGCAGCCCAGGCCACATGATCACTTGACTTCTCAAGGTCAGATATTTAGCCTTCATCGGGGCTTACTGCATAGCTGGGAGCTGTTTCTTGAAAAAAAAAATAGTTATCTGAACAAGAAAGTGTGACTTTGCTCTTAACTCTAGGGATCAACTCTGTATTGTTCTACTGAGGCTGGCTGTAGACTTCATATAGCATTTCTACTTGTCATAGTCATTTTGGATCTCCTGGACCGTAAGTTCCAAATGCAGAGCAGTTTTTCCTGTGGCCTGGACCTACTGGAGAACCCTCTCTTGCTGTAAGCTCCACTCAAAACCAGCAACACTACAGGTTACTCAGTAAATGGACCAGAACAACATGAGAGGAGCCAATCAAATACAATATATGTCATCTCCAAAATTCAGAGAGGTCCCACTTATCATTGTTCTTGTTTTAGAGGTAAGTTGTACAAAGGGCAGCACTTTATCTTTTACTTTGGAGGGGATATTCCAACACGCTCCAGACCCCTAGACACCTTGAAAATTTAACTGGAAGAGTAGGCTCCTGGATTTCTATAAGGTTTATCTCCCACCTCCTGTCACACATGTCTCTTCTAAAGCATCTATGGTAGTTGCAACTTACTCTTCATAATACTGTAGTTAACAATACAGTGTATCAGGGAGATGTCCTGTCTGTGGAATGTCACGATGATCCAGATCTCCGTAGACTAGATTATGATAAAAAGCAGGAGGATTGAAAGAGCCCTGCAAAAAGAGAGGAAAGGTATGCTGTTGTCCCCGTCATGTGAAAACAAACTGCTTCTTGTAGTCCTTGGAAACTGATAAAAAGAAAAGCATTTGCCAAATTGATAGCTTACACAAGGTGACAGGAATAGTATTGATATTTGCTAGTAAATATATCACATCTGGTACAGCAGTGCAATTGTAGTCACCAGCTATTTAAAATTATGTTATTTTATAGTCTTCCCCCAAGATACTCCCCCTTACTCCAGAGGCCAAATAGGTATGTTAAATGGGGAAGTGCGGAATAATAATGTCCGTAGACTCAATTCTGTTTGGGTTCATAAATCTCTTCCCTACCTACCTTTTTAAAAACTAAAATTTATGGGGATCTATCCAGTCTTGATGATTGATGAAATATAGGATGTGGCATTTCCCATCACTGTGCTTATGTCTCCTCCTTGGGTCAACAAAAGGAGGCTAAACTGTGGACTCCTGCCAGACCCATTCCAAGCACGGCAGCTTTCAGAGTGCTCCTTGGGCAAGAACCGTAGTTGACTGTGTCTCAGCTGCTGCACTGAAATCCACTGCTGTGTTTGCCCCGAGGCCATGCTTTCCTGGGCCACTCCCGGCACAGACTGAACTCAGTTGGGATACTGGCGTCATCTTCTTCCTGGGTAGCAGGGGGCTCCTCTGACAGGCCAATTTGGCTCTAGAACTCCCTATTCACCTTGTTGATCTTTTCTTAGGGCTCCCTGCAGTCTAAGACACTTTCACCTAACCTTCTTTCCTTCCTTCCCTTGTTCCTTCACTCCAGATCAGGCCTTGAGTATCTGCAGCACAGTCTGACAGGTTCCCAGTGGCCCACGGGTCCCTCCCCATTTTCTCTCTCAGGCATTTCCTTTATTAAACTTATTGCATGTACATTCCATTTTGATATCAAATTCTCAGAGCACCTGGACTACCCTACTAACTCTGTGAGGTAAGAGGGGATCTTTTCTACCCTGCACTTTTTTATTCTCTGGATCATATCAAAGAAATGAACAGGCACACAGGAATCCAAAGCAGGTACTGCTACTAGAGTGTATGTTTTTTGAGCTTGACTATATTATTCTTCCGAACATAAAGACAACTTCATCTGTTTTATTTTCTATGCCATAGTTCAAATAGATAGCTTAGAATTTTAAAAACGCAACCATGAACAGTTACGGAATATCACCAAATAAACAGATCTTTCTAACCCCTATCTTACCATTGGCTAACTTTAGGCTGACAGTGCCTGTTAAGATAGATTCAAAGTAGGGGTTTATGGATTAGATTCCAGCTATACCATAGGAAAGTCATGTAACCTCAGGTGCCTTTCCGAGTGTTAGTGTCTTCACCTGTAGAATGGAATAGTGATGCCTACTTCCCCAATTTGCTGTGAGAACAGATCTGCCTCTATCAAGGGCACTGAGTAGTACCTAGAGCAGAAAAGACACACCACAATAAGTTAAAAATAAGACACTGATCCTGGCTGTGGACTGAGACCTAAACTAGAAATCTGAGTCCTCATCCTACTGATTATTTCACACTTCATTCTATTTCACCATTTTACTTGAAATGACCATATGAGAGGATTAGATGGACTGAATCCATTTCCCACTTGGACCATCTCCCTTCAGTTCTGTGCTTTCCCTGCATTCAGTGCAGCTTTCTGTAACAAAAGCAACCAGGCATTGGGGCTCGACATGAAACAACCTGCTTGGTGCTAAACAAGAAAAAGTTAGAGTTAGAAAGGAGCTTAGAGGCTACTACCTCTAAACCTTTTATCTTAAAATAAGGACACTAGTGTCCAAGAAGGTGGAGTGGCTGGCCCAAGGTCATGCAGGAAGAAAGCACTAACATAGCAGGACTGAAATATTCATCCTCTCAATGCAGAGGTCTTCCCTAGTCTCAGAAGTCTGTGTCGATAAAGCAATGCCTGGCTTAGAGGAGCCCTGCTTCAGCTCCCTTGGTTCCCAAGGGAGGACACACTGCCCAGCCTTATCCATTTTAGGAGGACCAGAGTCTGTGCACATAGGCATCTGCAGCTGGGGCTCACAAGCCACATACATTTTTTTGTTATTGTTGAGGTTTCTATACAATGAAATGCACTGAATTTAAGCATTTCATTTCATGGGCTTCAATAATGTATATACCTGTGTAAGCATCCCAATCAAGATTTAGAATATTTTCATCACCCAGAAAGTTCCTATGTGGCTCTTCTCCTTTACTCTCCACTCCTTTATAGGCATCCACTCTTGATTTGAGACAGGATAGTGAGAAGCTAGGAAAATTCTTTGGCAAATGGAATAGGGAAATGGAGACAAAGAGCTGAACACAGTGGTAGAGCAATTTACTGCCAGGGGAAGATGGTCATCAGGGAAGGCCCCGAATGCCTGGCAGGGGGAGAAACTGGAAACAAGGACCTGACCCCTAGGGTAACCTTCCCTCCCCTGGCCTCTCTTCCCTGGAGACGGCATGTAGGTCTGAGCCTGGTTTCAGCTCTAGTCCAGAAAAGCAGTAAAACTAGGTGGGCAATACCAGAGCCAACTGCAATAACCAAAGAACCAGCCCCTTCATCTGCCCTGTCGCTGACCAATCAGTGGAGACCTTGACCCTGAGAGGGAACACCTGGAGAACTGATGAACAGTCTGCTCAAACACTCCCCTGAGACCGCCCCTAAGACTCCAGCCTGCAAGAAAGAGATAAAAGCCTCAAGACAAAGGACCCAGTAAGTGCTCTTTCTCTGGGAGCAGCCGGTCCCATTCTGGGTCCTTTCTTCTTCCCCCTCACTTCTTTCTTCACAGGCACACAGCGCCTCCTAAACTTTAAGGCAATGGGCAGCTGGCAGCTTGTCCCTGGCTATCCCCCGACCCTGTCCCCAACTCCCCCTTTTCTCTGACTTCCCAGTGAGTTAAGGCAGCTAAGCCCAGGCTCTCCTGTTGCTTCTTCTATGCTAAGTCTTCTTCTATGCTAAACTGTCCCCAGTTTAATAACTGTATCCTCACAGTCACCTGGACTCGTGTTGTGGAATCTTTCCTGCACCAAGTCAAGAACCCACACACCACAGCTGGCCCTCGGCAGACCCACTGAGGGCCAGGCCCCTGTCCAGTAACAGATTCTATTACAATAGATTAGTTTTGTCTGTTTCTAATTTCATATAAATGGAGTCATATAGAATGAACTCTTTCATATCAGACTTCTTTTAGTCGACCACCTGTATTGTTGAGTATATCAATAGATTATTTGGTGTTCTGTTTTTCTCCAAATAGTAGTCCTTAGAATGTACCATAGGGTCACATCCCAAATCTAGCATCTACTGAGTGACTTTGCACAAGACATGTAGCCCTTCTAAGTTTCCTTTTCCTTATCTGTAAAATGGGATAATACTGCCTACCTCTCAGGGTTGGATATATGTCTATTAGCAATGTGTCTGAGACATAGTAAGTGCTCAGTACAGGCAGCTATAGTCATAGAATCTCTGTGCTCCTGTTACTCTAAAGACTACTGCAGGTGATTCTTTTATTTTTCAGATGAGGCCAGGAAGGCCCAAGGTTCCTTTTCTGGGAGGAGCCCCCAAGGCCTCTTGATTCCCTACATGTGCTGCTTCTACTGGTCCACAGATAATTCACTGAAAGGCCTTGTTAGGCTGCTCCCAATAGTATGCAACTGAAAAAGTGCTTTCTTTCTAAGGACTGTCAAAATACCCTCCTGATGAGAACCTAAATAAATAGTTTCCTGAAACCTTTCAGATTTTTTAATAAGTCAAAATACACTTTTCTGACAGCATAATTGCTTTTCATAGTGGGGCCTTAAATCTGCACTATAAAAGAATAATGCAACAGTAGATCATTTGTGAAAACTTAATGAAAACGGAGTTAGGGAACCTCAGAGTCACTAGACCTTGAAATTCACTTTCAGAAACTAATTTGCAGTAAATGCATGAGAAACATATTTAGACATGATAAACTTCCAGGCTGGTGCTGGGCAGGTGTGGAAGTTTATCTTGATTAACTCCTTTGTTTTAATTAATGCCACAGAGCAAAGTATGGGGATCTGGCATTCTATCGTCAGGAGCCATTTTGAAAGGAACCGTCGGGCATTTCTGTGTTCTGGATCAACTAGGCAGGACTCCCTGCTGCGGAGGTTTGCAAAGCCTGCAAGACACTGTGCTTGTTTCCCTCTTTTCTGGTGGTGACCTCATCAATAACAACAATTAAGTCTTTTGCTTATGTGGAGGCAGGTCACGACAGGGGTTAAGTACAGGCTCTGGAGTCAGACAACCTAGATCAAATCCCAACTCAATCACTTTTACGCTGTATGATCTTACACAGGTAAGTTACCTTTCTGCGCCTTAGTTTTCCTATGTGTTATATGGGGTTAATAATAATCCTTAAAGGGTTGTGTTGAAAATTAAATGGATTAATATAAGTAACATTCTTAGAATCTTCCCGGCACATTTTATAAGTGCTCAGTGAACATTACCTGTTGACATTTTATCATGTTAATGCAGAAGTGAGCAAAGAGCCTTCCATACATCCTTCTGTTGAACTATCATGGCAGTCCTATGAGGTAGATATTGTTATCCTCATTTTGGAGATGAGGAAACTGAGACTCAAAAGGGGTGAGTTTTAATGGATTGATGTAATGGAACAGAAGAAAAGTGACCTGTGGCTTTGGTCTGACATGAGAGCTGTCTGAAGGTTAGTACATGAATTATCTGTATAAGCCACGTGAAGGAAGACCAGTAGGTTTCTGAAATTTTGTTGTCTGTATTCAGAGACTTAGCAGCCGTTTGTTCCTATAATAGTCAAATCACAACTCTGCTAAACACCTACATGTCCCAGGGTCATTTCAGCTTTTTCTGTTCCTATAAATCACCCGCCTTTTAAAGCTCATTACAGCAACAGGGGAAAGGGAGTTGCCATTTTCTGGTGTTGAAGCCCCAGGGCTTGTTATTGAAATGTTGAGGGCTTTTTTTTCTTTCTTTTTTTCCTTTCTTTCTTTTTTATTTTGAATTAGAAGAAATTCCCTCAGCCAGAAGACTCATCAGAAATCCATGCACACTGACCCAAAATACCTTTAAGAAATTGGTTCTTGCTCATGCTTCCTGGACTGGATCTTGGTTGTTAGGGTTCTTGGTGCATGAGACGAGGAAAATGAGCCATAATGAGCATGATGACAGCTACTCGTTCTGGAAAGTAAGTAACATGGTTCCAGAGAGTCAGTCTATTAGCTCATCTGATGTCAGGGAAAACTCCCAGGAGGCAGACAGGGTAGGGTCAATACCTAGGAAATGGCTCATCCTAGGTCTGGAAGTCATTTCATCTGGCTTTGGAAAGCTGATCCCAGTATATCCTTAGGCTGTTACATTCCTTTCTCAGAGTTTTAGCTTTCACTCTCTAAAAGGAGGGCTTTGGATCAAAGCAGTTATTTTAAAGATTTTTTTTTTAAAGCAAAGGACCCATTTATTCAAACAAAATCTCATGGAAAATATAAAACTAATTAAAGAAGAACTATCTAGTGTGAAGTGAAGGGTTGCAGATCTAGTTCCTTTTTGTTGGGAAGAGGTACCAGAGTTATTCTAAAGAGTTTGGGATATTTTTGTTGTTGTTGCTACCTGGTAAGTAGAGAAGTAACACTTAAGATATGATATAGGGCCTGCCTTCCCCGAATTAGGCCCTGGACTGGCCTTAGACTCTGAAGGGTGCTACTTATCTAGTTATCATCCTTTAGACATCAGGCAACTGAGAACAAATGTCTGTTGCATTTAGGCGTTTCGAGAATTTTCCCTCTTCAACAAAGGAAGGGTATATTTAACTAAGACCTGAGAGAGAGAGAGAGAGAGAGAGAGAGAGAGAGAGAGAAGAGGAGAGAGAAGAGAGGGAAGGAAGGCAGAGCAGCAGAGGAAGGAAGAAAAATTAATATTAACAGTTGAGCGCTTTACTCTTTTCAAAGCTATCTCATTGATAGTCCTTTTTTTAATCTTTACAAAAGCAAGTATTAGAACTATTTTTATTTTCACTATAATGGTGAAGAGACTAAGGATTTCATAGCCATCTTTACAACGAGATTCGAGAGGACTAAAGTAGCCAAGTAAATGGCAGGAATGACTGGGGAAGAGCCTTTGAGGAAGGAGCAGCAAGGAGCGTTTCAGACAAAGGGCGGGCCCTGGGGAGCGCACCAGGCAAGGGGACAGCCAGAGCAAAGACCCAGAGGGCCGAGCGAGGAAACAAGGGGAGTCCGCTGTGCACTGTGGCATTAGCCAGCGTGAGCCACTTGCCTCATGCCGTCCAAACATACGGAAAGCTCCTAATTTGGAGAATAAGGCAGTTAGAAAATAATTGGAGAAAACTCTGAAGGAAAGGCGGAAAAGAAAGAGGGAGGGAGAGACCACACATTGGAGTTGGTGTTTATTTAATTTTATGCTACAAGACTCTATGTTTTCTGGAAAACCAACAAGATACATATTTGAATTTAGCTTTTTAAAATTCAAAAATTAAGTACATGTTATTTTAGATTCTGAGTCCAAACATTTGGTTGGCATTTTCCACACATCTCTGCTCCAATTGGAGCACATCAAAGTCCTGGGGGTTTTTTGGTTGTTTGTTTGTTTTTTGTTTTTGTTTTTGATGCTGGGCAGACTTTTGGCTGAATGCCCTCTGTTTTTCTTAAAAGGCCACCAGGAAGATAGCATTGCAGGCTTATGAAAAACAATGAAACCGCCTTGGGGAGGAGGTGGTAGAAAATTTGGAGAGGCCAAAGAAAAAAGTCAGGATGCCTGGGTCTGAGGCCCCTCTCTGCCACAGACTCTCCGTGTGTCCTCGGACAAGTCCTTTCCCTCTTGGTCTGTTTCTCTATTTGTAGAATGAACAGTCTGGGCATTTGAGGAGTTAGAGAAAATGAGGGAGGGACAGTTAAGTAATGATAAAATATGTCTTGATTCCAACCACTCTCATCTTTTCCACTCTTAGCAATCTAGCTTAAGCCCCGATCACTTTGTCTGTTAAGACAACACTCGTGTCCTAACAGATCCATCCTTCTTTTATATGCCCCCTGCAGTCTATGCACCACTAAGCAGCCAGATCACTCCTTTTAAAGTGAGAGTCAGGTAATTTCATTTCCATGCCCACAGTCCTTGGGTAGCTTACCATTCACCTAAAATAAAATCCAAAGCCTTTACTACGGCTCATGCAGCCCTATGTGATCTGGCCCCTAAATTGTTTTCTTAGTGTATTGCCTGCTGTTCTTCTTCCTCACTCTGTTCAGCACTTTAACCTTCTTGCTATTCCTTGGAACCCTAGGAACATTTCTTCCTTAGGGTTGTTCTGTTCCCTGTAACAGAGTGATTCTGACCCAGATTTTCATATTTTACTTTCTCTCTTCGTTTAGGTCTGTCAAAGAATAAAACCAAGACCCAAAACGAAACACACACACACACACACACACACACACACACAAACCCAAAAAACAAAAACAGAAGTATAACAAAGCTTAGTCAACTAACTTGCCTGGAAAGGAATACATGCCAGAGGAGAAAGCTTTCCCAAGTATGAATTAGTAGTTCTTTGAGATCAGCAGCTGCATGTTTCCTGTCTATGGCCCCAGAGTACATAGAACAGCACTTTATCCATCATGGGTAATTTAATCAATGCCCTTAGGCTTTGCCCTTCAGCTAAGCTCCACTACTTTCTGTTCTGTGCACACGTCATACTAGTTCACACAGTCTTCCATTTTGCACATCTTGTTCCTTCGTCTGCCTGTTGTCTTTCTACCCACTTCCTACCAGCAAATGCCCACCCATTCATCACCACGCAACATGAAAAAGGGCATCTCCTCTGGAAAGCATTCTCTCAGCCAGTTCATGCTAAATGTGTCATTCTCTCTTTACCCCTGAGTCTCAGTACCTATTTACCCTCTAGAGAGCTCTTAGTATGGGGCCGTGCAGTGGTATGATTGTTTGCTCAGCTGTCTACTCTGCAAAATGAGGAACTCTTTGCCTTAAGAATAAGAAATCACGTCATAATCAGTGTTGTATTTTTAATGCTTGGCACATTGTTATCCTGTAAATATTTGTTGATTTGAGTTCTTCAGTAAATGTCAGTGACTAAGTGAATGATGAATGAAGTTGACGACGAAGGTGATATGGGGCGGGAAGGCGGTGATGGGGACAGTAAGTACTCACAGGTCTCGGTGGCTCCCCTCTACAGACAGATGGGTAGACAGGGGAATATGGAAGAATGCTTTGCACATGTGAAATTAATAAAGGGAATTAAAGAGGCTGAAGTATAAGGAAACAGTGGGTTTTGACACAGTGCTCAACAAGTTTTCTACCATTGCCTTCCACTTATCAGAAAACTCTTCCAATGAACGGGTGTGTGTGTGTGTGTGTGTGTGTGTGTGTGTGTGTGTGTGTTTTCCCCAGTGCTAAATTCACTTAAAAAATATTTTTTAAACCAAACATCACAATATGGCTCCCATCCTAAGACTGGCTCTTTTGTTGGACATGTAAAAGTCAGCCTTGGGGTTCTGACGTAGAGTGATCTCTCCCCTTTACCCACCATGTGGCCTTAATTAGACCCAGTTATAATAAACAGGGCATGTGAGTCCTAGTTTTGGTAAAAATTTTTCTACTTGATGTATAGCAGGGTCATAAAATGCATGCTGTTGTATAAGATTCCTTTACACATTCAGCATCCAGGGATGAGTAATGATTACATCCCTCTTCTATTCCTAGCTGACTCTTGATAGAAAAAAAGAAAAAGTCTCTTTCAGCCTTTGCCCAATGTCACTTATTACTGCCATTATAAATTGAAAACATTTTTCTGCCATAAAATTCCCTGTGATGAATTGTACCATAGGCATTAGAGTTTTTTCATCATTTTCTTCTTGATGAGCTGGCAAAATAAAGAGAATAAAACGGGTATATTCTTTTCTTTTGGAGAAATCCAATCTCCGTAAATGACCCCCTTAAGACTCTCAATGACTGTTTGTATGGATTCTGATCTTAAAAAATCACCGAACTTGGGGGCTCGGGTGTGTGTATTATCATGCAGTTAGTTTATTATTGAGCAATAGTCTGTCTGAAAGTGATTTTGAGGATGACTTCATTAGCAGAACTACAGAAAGCTCCCCTTAAGTGATTTGAACAAGGTAATTGAAAGGGAATTTAGGACTTTTATTTAAAACAATGCTACCTGGGGCCCTTTTTTTAATGCATCACGCCTTGTTACCTGAGCAGAGATACACACTTGATTACCCACATCCTGTCTTCTTTTTGAGTTAGACCCACGTATGGAATAGAAGAAAACTTGGGCTGATTTTTATTCTAAATACTAAGTGTCCGGGATGGTGTGAGGTGTTTCTTACATCAAATGCTTTTGACATTTTCTAAGAAAATATTATGTGCATTGTACAGGTGAGGAAAATGAGGGTCAGCCATTTGAGTAACTTGTCTAAAATAACACAACTAGTTGAAAGGAAGCCAGAATTCCAGCTCAAACCTGCTTTTCCCTAAAAGCTATGTTCTTTCCTCTGTAGTGTGCTGTCTCCCAAATGTGATACAATGAAATGAGCTGAGAGCTTTCAAGTAATAGAGTAATTTTAATATCACTGAGTTATTATTCTTTTGGACACTTAAGTCTTACATGGCAGACTGAACCTTTGTAGGCTCTTCAGATGAGTTTAAACCGGCAGATGTAGGTTGTGTTTACCCCAAGGCTTTCCAATGGGAGAAGCACAAGACCCCTGCTAATACCACTGCCCTTGTCCCAGACTGCACCTTCTTCACGTGGCAGAGAGAAGGCAGACAGTGCCTGGTGCTGGGTGGGATGGTCTGTTTACATAGCTCTCCCCCAACAGGCTGTGAGCTCTGTGGAGTGCAGCTAGATCTTGTCTGATTTATTTCTATAGGTCTTCTTTGGGTGTATGTTCGATGGGTGGATGGGCAAGTATAGCGGTCCCCAACCGTTTTGGCACCAGGGACCACTTTCCTGGAAGACAATTTGTCCACAGATGGTGGTGGCGGGCAGTGTGGGGTGGGTGGTGGCATGGCGGAAGTGGTTTGGGGGTGACTCAAGAGCACTGCATTCAAGCTCATCTGCTCTGCGGCCCAGTTCCTAACAGGCCTAGACTGGTCGAGGTCCACAGCCCAGACATTGGGGACCCCTGGGCAAGTGGGTGGAGAAATTTGAAGTTGAGAGTCTGGAACTTTGAGAACATCAGAATTTAAGGTATAGGTAAATTAAGAAAAATCAGTGAAGGAGACTGAAATACAGCCATCAGAAGAGGAGGAAGGAAACCAGGAGAAAGTGTCAGGGATGCCAGGGGTGGAGGGCATTTTAAGGAGGGAATGGTTAGAAGTGTCAAACACCAAAATAGTGTGAAATAAAATGGGGATTGAGGAGATTTAGCATTAATGCTTGGCTTGGTAAGAGCAGTTTCAGGCAAAGTAGAAGTGGAACCCAGTTTAGATTAAGGAATTGGGGACGTGGAGGCAATAATTACAGATAATTCTGTGAAGGAAAGATTCTGTTTGCTTGGGGAAGGTGTAAAACAGGAGGATTTTGAGGATTTCAAATTGTGAGATTTGAATATACTTGCGAACTTTATAGAAAAAGCAAAAGCAGGAGGAGATGTGGGAAACCTGAACTTGGACCCAGTTATGAAGACGGTCATTGGTACCCAGCCATTTTGTACTTGCACAAGCTACTGATAGTGAGGATCCTGCCATTACCTGTCTTAGCAGGTGGCCAGAGGCTTGTGTCCTGTACAGCCTGAAGGAGACATATAAGACTTCTGGGAATTTTCAATAGAACCTCTTAAGAAGGATAATTATGATGCATATCTCTGAACTCTGGCAAGAAAAAGAGTTTCCTTAATACCAATAAAACAAGAAACAGTGCTCACTGTTAATACTTCATAGCGTGTATACCTGTCTGTTATGATCAACAGAAGATTTGACAAAATTATCTTCAGAAGATATATCCAAATGTCTCTCTTTTGCACTGTCCACATAAAACAAAAGGCAATGTGTGTGTTTGCAATTTAATTGTCTAATTGCTTTATTCACTTCTCTAAAAGCACTATTCCTGCTTAGTTATATAACCTAAAATTCTCCAGAACTGAGTGGTATCTTAATGAAGACCAGGAGCAAAAGTTGCCAGGTATGAACGGATGGCCCAGAAAATCTGACTGAAACCATAACTACCATTGTGGTAAAATTTGAAATTGCAGTCTCTCTCCTCTTGATTCCTCTGTTCCTTCTTGGGACCAAGTGACATCAAACCACCATTCTGAAAACATACTTTGCAATTACAGGCCCTGAGTCCTTTGTATGTGTTATCCCTTTTCTTGAAATAGTGCCCATCTTTTTAACATTTCCTACTCCTCCTAATCCCCCAAAATCTAATATATATGAAACCTTCCCTGACCCACTACCCAAAAACTGCCCAATAACATGCTCGACTTTTCCTAAATGTTTGCTGGATTTTACAGTACTGTATTCCTGCCTTTCTCAGAACAGAATATGTCTTGGCTGTCTTTCATCTCCACCTGTTTACATCTTAGAACCTGAGAATATCAAAGCCGAAAGCTCTTAGAGATCATAATATTTCTGATGGAGAGACTGAGTCCCCAAGAAGGAAAGCAGCTATCAGGAAGCTGGAACTAGACTTGGGGTCTCAGGAAGAGGTAGCTGGGTATAGTGGAAACACAAGGACTTCTGAGTTACACTAGCCTGCATCTAAGCCTTGCATCTACCATCAGCAAGCTCTGTGAGGTTTTTTATCCTCCCTTAGTATCACTTGCCTTATCTGTTTTTTTTTAAAGAAAATATCTCTTATGGCCATTGTGAAGATCATATTAAACAAAATGCCAATTTTCGTCCCTGGCACATGACTGATGCTCTATAATTTTGTGTGTATATGTACACATGTTTGTATATGTATCTATATACTTATTTATTTTTACTTTGGAGAGGCAGTGTGATATACATGAGCATAATAATAATAATAATAATGGGATCTTTGCTGTAGACAAACTCAGCTTTCTACTACTATATGGCCTTGGACAAGTCACTGAACTTTTTTTTTTAATGGCAGCTTTCATATCTATTGCAGTAAAAAAATGTATGAAGATGAGCAATTTGCAACACATTCAATAAAGGGTCCCTTCTATTATTCGTAGTATTTATACATCCCTGATCTCATTTAATATTCTGCAGGATTCCAAGAGTAGATATTATTATGCCTATTTGTCAAGCAATGTAACATATTATGGGCTGGCAACCACATTTTGAAAATTCTGAACCTTACAGGGGCATTTGGTGTATGACAAACAGATTTAGAGAAACTAAGAGTCAGGCACTTCTCAGAAACCAGGCATGTGGGTAGGCCTCCATCCTCTGGGAGAACCAGGTGACGGACTGACTCAGCATGGCAGCAGAATCAGTAGATACTTAAGAGTTGACCCTCATACAAAGGTCCCAGGTATAAAGTCTCTCTCGTATACCATTTCCCAGATAGAACTGTCACTCTCATATCTGTACACTGCCCCACACACGCCCTGCTTCTGTCATAGGACCAGTGCTTCTCCTGTTCTTTCCTCTGCTCGAACCCCTTCAGACTTGATTGGGAATTGCAGGGACCCCTGTGATTCACATCTGGAGCCTTGTTCACCAGTGCACCCTCAGCCTTTAAACATAATATTTTGTTGACTATTACTTCACACAGAGATTGACACATGGTAAATACTCAGTGAGTTTTCAGTAAATGAGTGAATGAATCCAGTGAAACAGCATATATGTAAGGATTGTGTAAACTGTAAAATGCTGTTTGTAGGAGAGTGGTTATCAACAGTGATCATTACGAAGTCAGCCCATAAGCCCCTTTGGACCTCCATCTGTTTTCCAGGCCTCAGTAGTTAGGCATTCAGGGCACAAATGGCCACGTGGTGAGCCGCAGAGGCACAGACTGAGTCAGAAGAGACGCTGTGAGGTCGTTTATTTCCCCTTTTCTGAAAAGCTCTGGTAAGATCCCATCTTTCATGCCACCTGAAAGCCCTGTGGGAGATCCCCAGGAACATCATGCAGAATACTGGGCCCACCTGGGAGCCATTATCCTGTGTGAGATGACAGGTCTGGAAAAAACGACATGATTTGTACACATTCCCAGCTGTCATCGAAGCTGCTGCCTTAATGGATTAATTAGCTTTCTGTGTGTTGGTGCGCGTATTGGCGGCTGGGCTGCTCAGCTGATCATAGGTTCCTGTGGGCATTCAAGGGAGTAGATGATGATGATGAGGATGATGATGAGGATGATAAAAATAATAATAACAGCCAATATTAATTGATATTCAAATCCATGCCACATAGTGTTCCAGTTACCTTAAATCAATAACATTGTCACAACAGCGTATCAGGTGCTTATTATTACTGCTAATCTATAAGAAGAAATAATGGTAAAATCAGAACTCAAACCCAGGATACTTAACTTCAGAGCCTGTGAACTGAATCAATAATCTTATCCTAAATATAAAAATGAAGCAGAGAATCAGATTCTAAGTATATTGCTCACAAGCGATTGAACTAATCTAAACATAAGTCTGCCCACCCCAGTCTAGGCCCCTCCTGCGCCGCCAGTGCAGCCTGTGCATAGGTGGGTGGGAGAACCTGAGCCACCCAGGTCCTGTGCCACTTCCCGGAGCAAGGCAGGCCCCCAGGCCCCCGAAAGGCTCCGTGCTAGGGGAGGTCTTCGCCACAAGAACAAGGCGGGGCCCTAACTGCTCCTGATTGCTCTGCTTACATGACGAGAAATACAATGGCCAATGAGAGGCTGACTTGGTATCGCTTCCCCTGAATCACTGAACACGTGCTCTTTGCATTCGGTTTCCTCTCCCCACACCCAGACCATTTCCTTTCCAATTCATTAAGAAAAGGGTAGGAAAACGCATAATTATTTTGTGCAAGTTATTATTCTAATCTTTTAAAAACCTGTGAAATAGGTAGTATCATTACTTTCATTCTGAAGAAATTGATGAGAAACAATGTGCCCCCAAATCACACAGCTGCCAAGTATCTCAATTGTGATTTTTTTCTTTTCTTTTTTATTATTTTTATTGTATTTTCCATAACCATTTTGTCTTCTTATACCTCCCTCTCCCACCACAGTCAACACACTGTTGTCCATGTCCATGAGTCCTTTTTCCTTTTTGCTTAGTGCCCCCACTTCGACTCTCCCGCTTCCTTAGCTGTCATCCCGTTCTCCATCTATGAGTCTGTCTCTATTCTGCTTATTAGTTCAGTTTGTTCATTAGATCCCACATATGAGTGAAATCTCATGGTGTTTGTCTTTCTCTGACTGGCATATTTCACTTAGCATAATGTCCTCTGTCAGAATGGCTACTGTCAATAAATCAACAAACAACAAGTGCTGGCAAGGATGTGGAGAAAGGGGAACCCTCTTGCACTGTTGGTGGGAATGCAGACTGGTGCAACCCCTGTGGGAAGCAGTATGGAGACACCTCAGAAAATTAAAAATGGATCTACCTTTTGATCTAGTGATCCCACTTCTGGAAATATATCCGAAGGAACCCAGAACACTAATTTAAAAGAATAAAAGTACCCCTATGTTCATTGCAGAGTTACTTACAATTGCCAAGATACGGAAGCAGCCCAAGTGTCCGTTAGTAGATGAGTGGATTAAACAACTATGGGACATTCACACAAAGGGATACTACTCATCCATAAAAAGGAAGAAAATTTTACCCTTTGCATCAGTGGTGATTTTTAACCCAGGTCTGTAGTACTTAGTAAAACTTAATAAATAGTTGTTGAGTAACTAAATGAATGAATGAAAGAGATAACTAGCTCAGGGACATTTCAAGTATACTAGGTTGCTTTTTAGGCTGGTTTAAGTCTATGGTTCTTGACGCATTGGAATACTTACAGAGCTTCTAAAAATACCCATTGCCTACCTCCCCTCTATTGAATCAGAAGCTTTCCCAGGCATTGATTTTTTTTAAATGTCCCAGATTATTCTCATGTGTAGCCAGGGTTGAGGATCACTGGTCTTGGAAGGACTGAGATTTCCCCCTGGTGGACCTGGATGTACAGAGCTTGTACGTGGCTGTCCCCTGGCTCCTGCTCTTAGGTCAAGTGGGTTGTGGGGCAGGGACCCAGGCATTCTTGGTCCCTGGGTGAGGTTTGTGCTGCCTCGACCACTATTGCTCTGGCCTCTCTTATGAGCCCGGAAGAATTGTAACTTGTTTGCCTCCACTGCCCCCGGCCTCATGCTGCTGCCTAATCCTGGACTGGGCAGCATGATTTCCTTCCCTCTTGCCGATGGTAGCACTGTCCAGCATTTCCAGGAGCTTAGCAGCATGGCCTCCTCGGCATTCCCTTCCTTAGCCCTCCCCCATCCCGGAAACCCAGCCCTGAGTCCGCCTCTACCAACAGACAGCCCTCCCTTACGCTCCTTTGCCCCCTCAGAGAGCGTAGCAGTCTTTCTGCGTTTCTCCCTCTTAGTTTTCTGTCGGTGACAAAGAAAGATATTGTGAAAATCAATTGCTTGGGTCAAGGAGAAAGTATTGATTCAGCTAACAGTGTTGATGCTCCAAGTAAGTCAGAAGGTGAGAGAGATAAAAATGACTGGCATTTCAGGGGCTGATTCTGACACCTCTGTGATCTATGCTTGAGAAATGAGCTCCCAAGAATCTTCCCTCCTGCCCAATTCTCATGGCCTTTGGGGGCTGTTATTTTACTGCCAACTCCCTGTATCCTGCCCCTCCTCTGTGCTACCACAATGCCCTGGGCATCCCTCCAGAACCGCACAACAGTAGTATGTGTTGAGGCAACACACATGTCCGTATGCATGTGCACACGCACATGCACAAACACACACAGAAACCAGTCTGGGGTCTCCCTATGGGAAGAGAATCATGAACTATATTGTTCTCTCCTGACCATATTTATCAGATCGGGTCTGGCGTAGAGCTGGTAACAGGGAGTGTAAGTTATATATAGTTCAACAGTAAAGTATCACTGAATGTTTTCACTGCTATTACTTTATATAGGCCCCTTAGCAGCCCTCGAAGACAGTGTTCAAGAATTCATGTCCATATTTGACAGAAGAAGCATTTGAGGAGTCCGAGCCCAGAACTACTGAATCTATAGCAGACTATACTCCATGGTAAAAGTGTTCTCTGTCAACACTCTCGGTGATGAAGTCATAAAACTGTCAACTTTTAACAAAATTGACCACTCACACCTTCTCAGATTGCCTTCTTCCTTTGGCTATAGGAAGGCACTTTTGCTTAATTCTCTTTCCCTATCAACTTTTACTGGTTTCATTTCCTTGACCTCCAGGTATTGAAATGGCCCACAGTTTGGATCTCTTCTTTCCTCAGGTAGTAGTATACTCTTCATGATTTCATCTAGTTTTGCAGCTTAAATTATTACTTATCAGCTGATCACTCCTTAGTTTATGTCTCTACCCAGAACTCTTCCCTGAACTCCTGAATCATACAGCCAATTGCTTACCCGCTTGGCTTAACTATATGATTATCATATGAAGCACAGTTTGTCTTAAACCAAAATTATAATTTCTAGTCTCCCAAACTACTTTTACTACAATTTCTCCCATTTCTGTAAATGGTAACTCCATCTATCTTCTTTGTTCCCTCTCCTCTTCAAAATTGTCTTTTAATCCTCTTTTTTCTCCCCTACAGCATACCTGTCATCTTATTTATTGATTTTATGGTCAAAATATATTTAGATTCCTTATCACTTTCATCTCTTTCACCTCCACCTTCTTATCCCAAACCACCATTAGGCCTCCCCTAGATTGTTGGAATAGCCTCCTAACTGATCGTCCTACTTCTTCCCTTGTCTCCCTGGCTCTTGCCTATATACACTCACTATAGTGTATTCTACACCGGGAAGCCAGAGTGATCCTCTGAAATTAATCATATTTGACAGTTCTCTGCTCAAAATCCTTCAGTTCCTTCTCATTTCACCCAGAGGAAAAAGCACAAATGCTTTATAAATTGGTCTACAAGGTGCTGTGTGATTGGTGCCTTACCTCCAGACTTTCCTGGCCTCTTTTTCACTACCCTCTCCCTGATCACTCTGTTCCAACCTCACTTGCTCTCTTGCTGCTCCGTGCGCTCACCAAGCATGCTCTCTCTTCGAAGTGTTCACTATTCCTGGTCCCTACCGAGAATACACTTCCCAGATAGTCTCACGGCTCACTTCTCTTCCTTTACCTCTCTGCCCAAATGTTATCTTATGTGTAATACTTTCCCTGGCTGTCGTCTATCAGATAGCCACCTTTGTGTGGCTCCTCACCTTTGTGTTTCTTGTCCTTCTCATTCTGTTTTATCTTTTTGCTTCTGACATCCTGAATAATTTTTTATTGCCTGGCACATAATAGGCTCTCATATAATTGCTGAATTCATTAATTCAACAAATACTTATTGATCATCTACTATAATAAGAACTGCCATTTTTTGAAGGTCACCTTATGAAGTACTTCTCATATGTTATTGTATTTATTTGTCAGAAGAGCTGTGAGAAGTAGATATTAACACCCCCAATTTATGCATAAGGCTATTTGAGCTCAGGGAAGGAAAATGGCTTGGTTAAGATTATGTAGGAAAATAGTGGCAAAGTTGGCTCTAAAATCTATATCTTCTCATTCCTGTGCTCTTCTTACTCTATCCAGATGCCTCCCTCATGAAATGGTATTGATTTAAAAATTATTTGTTGAGTACTTCTATTCCCCAGGCCTTGAGCCTGGTGCAAGAGGCTGCAACATTCAAGGGCAGAATTCCCTGCCCTCATGGAGCTCATGGTCTAACAGGAGAAGCAAACCCATAAACAGATGAGTAAAATATGATATAGTTGGTCAATGATAGAGAAAGGCACAGGATATCATAGGAGACCAAAGAAGAGGCACCTAACCTAGTCCCGAGGGGACGGTATAGGACACGATAAACAGGAAAGATAAAAGAATCATTCTGGAGATGTGTAGGGTCAAGAATTTAAGGATGAATCACAGTGACCCACAAAAAATGAGTAATGGGTAAATGCCAGTTGCTTGAAAACTCTAAATATCAGTAGCTTAACCCAATAAAACTTAATTTCTCATTTATATAACTATCCAACATGAGTACTCTTGATCAGCGGGCAGTTTTCCTATACTTGGTGACTTGGGTGGTGCCTTGAGTTTGTGGAGACCCTAGAGAAAAAATAAATTAAAAATACAAGTCATGGAGTAGTAGAAAATAATTAAAGAACTTTAATTTTTTGCATTGATTTTAGAGAGAGAAAGGGAGGCAGGAAGGGTGAGAAAGAGAGAGAAACACCAATTTGTTGTCCCACTTAGTTATGCACTAATTGGCTGATGCTTGTATGTGCCCTGACCAGAGATTGAACTGCATCGTTGGGGTTAGAGATGATGCTCTAACCAACTGAACTACCTGGCCAGTGCTATATATATTATACACACACACCCAGACATGTTTAAAAGCCTGCAACTCAGAACGATAGACAATCCAACAGAAAAATGGACAAATAGCAAGAAAAAAGCAGTTCACAGAAATGAAGCTGAAAAGTCGTTATGAAAGGTTGCTAATCTTCACTAGCCATCAGAAAGATGTACATTAAAACCACAATTTTATATCACTCAGATTAACAAAAATTAGAAAAGCTTGTAATATCAAGTATTGGTGAAGACATGGAATGATGGGAAGTCATCTTCTGTTGGTAGGAGGAGTATAATATAACCACTTTGTGAAGTAATGCAGTAGTATCTAGTAAAATTGAAAATACTTGTAACTTACTAGCCACCCATTCCATTTCTAGAGAATTTGCTACCTATGCACGACAGATATTTTTTTGTTGCAGCACAATTCACAATAACAGAAAACCAAAAACAATGAGAGCACAGATACATCTGGTAAGGTCACACATATGTAGCGCACAGTGCAGAAGTCGAAATACGTGAACAAGAGCTGCAACTATCAATATGACTAAATCCTGAAAGCAAACTGTAGAGGGAGAAGGGCTTGGTACAGGCTGACAAGTGCAACATGGTGCCTTTTGTACACAGGTTGAAAGCATACAAAGGAATGTTCTATTTTGTTTACAGGTACATACATGTGTAATAATAGCAAAAAAAGGAAAAGCATAGAAACGCTAAACACAAATCTTCAGGGCCATGTTTACTTCTCTTATAGAGGGAAGAGGATTGGGTTAAAACATAGAGTTTAAACTTATATCTAGAGTGTTTTCTTTTTTTAAAAATGTGAAGCATATAACAAAATGTTAGGAATTGTTAGTGTGCCATTCTTTTAGTCCCTGTGCATTTTTGATATATTTGAAATCTTGGAAAGCTTAGATAAGGAAATTGACCTTGTCAAAAAAGCATCAGTCTAAAGAAGAACACGGCAAATGTCCTCGCTCTGGCCCCTCGGGCATGTTGTTGTTGTTGAACTTATCATACTGACCATTGTTGTTCATTTGCCTACCTCCCTGCTACACTGGTACAGAGAGTTCTTTGAGGGTTAGCGCCATATCTTGTTTCTATCTGCAGCTTAAAGTAGATTAGTTGAGTAAGTATGAGTAAATTTGTTGAATGATGGAATGATTTGATCAATCTGATTCTTAGGAATGATTGCAAACCTCTTTCCTCCCTTTAATTGTACTAATCTCCGATCCTGAAAGACCCTCCCCCAGGCTCTCTTCTCCTTCTCTATAAGCAACTACATTACTTTAATTGGAAAAAAATTAAAGAAAATATGAGGGTGCCTTTAAATATTTCTCTAAGAAAATGACCCTTGTGATTGAAAGCCATTAACTGGTTGTAATGTAACTTTTAAAATATTGGTTACCTGATGCAAAGCAGTTTTGTCTGTTGCTAGTAGCACTGGTGCTTTGAACATCTCAGGATGTATGGCTTTTGTCTTTCCAAGAAAGAGAGTTGGATCACCTTGAGATGGAAATAAACAGCTGGCACTGCTGTGTACTGGACAAATGCCATGGATGGCCAAGAAATTTAATGTATACGGTGCATCCCACCCTAAATCCAAAGTACAGGTCTGCCAGCATTGGCCACGCTGTCGATTTTTTAAGGGACCCTGTTAAGCTAGCGCTCTACAGGAAGACAAGAACAGGAACAGCTTGTGAAGAGAAGAGCAACCTAGGCAGATAAAACAGGGCCCAATGCCCAAGGCTGGTCTTTTTCTGCTTCCTGTTGCAGGAAAGGAGGGAAAGTCAGCTCCAATTAAAGAGCCAGGGTCAGGGCAGACATCCACCTGCGAGGACTCAATCTGGCAAGGCAATAATAACAGTTAATGATTAATGACTCTCAGTTTCCGTTTATTTGCTGCACGGTTAGTTGGATGTTTTACATTTGCTATCTCATATTACAGTATTTTTTTTATTTCACTGATGAAGAATCAGATTCAGAGCGGTTAAAAGTTTTTTCAAAGGTCACACAGCCAGAGGCAAAGCCAAAATTTAAACCTAGGGCTGCCTAGCTCCCTGTTTTTTCAATTTTACCAAGTCGAACAAACTGGCCTACGAAACTATCTAATAAAGATAGCCTGTGATAAAGAGCTAATGCGAGGTAGGGGGCAGAGAGGGGAAATCTCACTGGGCCCTGGGCCTTGGCCTTCGGATTCATTAGACCATCTGTCTCACCACAGCCCTGAGAATGAACTCAACAGATGTATAAGGGCGAGATTTGGGTTCAAAACCCAGCTGCAGCATAACCCATACAGAATGACCACTGAGCAATAATATTATAATTGTGGTTAAAAATGTATAAGGCCTTGATATGCCTCCTAATACAGATGTTCTTCTGTCAAGGGCAAAAGCAAGAATAGAGCCATGGAAAGGGATATTTATTCTGCTGAGGAGCTCTGGGAAGCTTGGAAGAAGGGGAAGGTTGTTGCCCTGGGCTTGAAGTGTGGGTAGGGCTCTACAGATGGGCAGTGTAGCACAGGGAGCCCCAGACCTGATCCCGAATCCCCGCTTCCAGCCTTGCTAGCTATAGTGTCATGCCTTTGTATTTGCTGCCTAACTGCCGTGAGCCCTGTTTTCCTTACTTTTACAATAAAGGTAATAACAGCAGATATGACTTACTACATGCTATATATACATTATCTGATGTAACCCATGCTGATCCCTTTAGGTCAGTGCTTTTTTTTTTTGTTTTTAGGTTTATTTACCTTCCAGATCTGCGATGTACCAATCTCCAGGGCACAGATGGTTGCCACTGTCTGGGAGTAATATGATTTGGGTGAGGTTAGGTGGTGCTGGGGTGGGAAATCAGAGAAAAACAAGGCTGTTTGTGGTATCAGAGCAGCATTGAGGGACAGCACAAATTCATACCACACTCACAGGAACTCATGCCTCTGTCATGTCACCCAGATTTCTAGAGCAGTGGCTTAGAAACAAGAACCGTGTATGATAGCCACACTAAAACCAACCTCATGCTTTCATGTAGCACTTTCTCACATGGTATCTCGTTTGACCTTGAGAACCTTTAAGGCAAGATGGAAGAAACAAAATGTGGCTGTGTTCTTAGGTATGTCACTTCTGTACAGTACCCAACACAATAAAAAATGCAATAAATGTTTGTTTAGTATAATAAAATTCAGAGACACTATTAGAATCAAATTGGATAATGTGCAGGAAAGTCCCTTGTAAATTATGTTTCATCCATAAATTTTAAGTGTCAAATTAGCTTCCATCTAAGATGGGTTAAATTCTGGAAGGATCTTCCAGAGGATGAGGGAACTTTTGCAGAGCGAGCAATTTAACTAAGATCTAGGGTTTGGGGAGAGATTTTAAGGGGTTGTAGTTAAGCATTCACAAGTGTTAACTCAGGAGTGGCATTTCATAAGTATTACTCATAAGTGGTGTATCCAAAGTTTAAACTTTGGTTCTGGGTTTTGTTCGAAACAGGATAATACCATTTTGAGCTGGTTCTGTGGTTACACCAGGTTTCCAAATATACTGGGGTTCAGGGCTGGTCTTCTGTCCCAGAAGGCAGGAGAAGAGGTGGCAGGGAAAGGGGGGTGGAGTGCAAGTCAGGAAACTGAGGCCTACGTTATGGGGCTGAGGATAGATAGAGAGGAAAACATACTGCTTAGGGCACCAGGCCCATTATTAAATTACTCATCCTTTGTCTACTGATGGTCCTCGGCCCGTCTTCCCATGTCTCTACCTTCAACCAATGGCTTTTGTGATGGATCAACAACTTATCCGAAGCTCAGTTTTCAACTCACCTTAGTTTATCAGCCTACTCTACGCCTGGGCTAGGCTGCATGCAGGCAAATGCCAAGCACGTTGTTCCTACTCTGAGCCAAGTCCCAGTCAGCAGCCTGTCTCTCTGGAAGGTGTCTACAGCACGGGCTAAATTTACGATTCCTCTCTGGGCGTCTTAAATAGTACACTGTGACCTTTTCATCTACCCATACAGCATTATTAATACCTCATCAGAGCTTAGGATCAGATGGATGGGAGTCTGTGAAACTGAAAGAAAGGAGGAAACTTACCTTTGCTGAGCGCCTGCTGGGTCCCAGGCACCATGCTAGGTATCTTCCATCCTTAGTGGCCATTTGCCATAGTCACCGCCTGCCCGGCCCCATTTGAGTACTTCCTGAGTCCTTCCACCTCACAACAAAAGCTAGAAAACTTACCCCTCTCTCCCACACGCTAGGGCACAGATGTGATACTAATCAGAAGCACCCCCACAAGAAAACCATTCTGAGGCGAGAAACTGTGAGGCCTGGGCACCTTGAGTTCCTGGCCCAGGAATGTCCCTAGTGCTGGCAGCATAGTAGCTGCAACCGAATTAACTTGGTGGCACAGACGTGACAGTAGCACTAACTGTGGCATCTGGCACTTAGTGATGGGGGTAGCAGCTGTGGTTTTCTCATCAGACTGGTTCTGCAAACACAGCAGAGCCTCAAACCTGGCTTTCTGGACCTTCAACTCATCCTGCGATTTCTGAGATTCTTTGTAGTTGAGTTCCCTTTATGCTTAATCGGCTCTTCAGTTTCTGTTGCTGGCGACTAAGAACTGACACCCAACCATCATCTCAGTTGGTTGCCTCCACATCCTGGTAGGGAGGCATTACTATTGCCATTTTCACTCATAGAAATTCTTTGAGTTTCAAGAACTCACTAGAAATTCCACAGCCAGGGACCTGTCCAGCCCCAAAGCCCATCGCCTTCCTTCAGTGGCATACCCCTCTGCCTCAGCATCCCCTCTTCCTCTGCTCAGAAGCTGGAGGGCCTTGGGGAGGTAGAGGACAGGTCATGGGCAGGAGAAGAGAGTGCTTTCATCCCCATTATACATCTGCAAGGACGTGAACATATATTCCCTTTATATATCCTTTTGCTCTTGAACTCTGACCCCAACCTCTTCTCCTGAGAAGATTCTAGTGAACCCACTGTTTAATTAGCTCCTCCTTATCCTTGACACTTTCTATCATGTCCATCTACTTTATATCCTTTATATCTGATATTATTATCTGATACCGTCTTGCCCCTTTCCTGGTCACTTGATTGTCCTCCACTTCCCACCAGAATGTGCATTCCGTATAAGGCAAGGCCTTTTTCTGCCCAAGCATGTATCCTCAGTACCTAGTACAGTGGCTGGCAGTTAGCAGGTGCTCAAATAATATTTGTTGGGTTAGTGAATGAGTAACTGAGCAAACAAACGGATGAATGTAAGTGTTGCTCATGCAAACTAAACAGTGTTCTAGAGAGGTTCACTACTTATTCCAATGATGCTATTATTGTTTTCTTAACTTTCATTGAACAAATTTATCTTTAGTAATGACTTTTGGAATTGATTTTCAGGCTATAACTGGAGAGAACTGGGCTTTGGAATTAGACAAAACATAGCCTCATGCCTAGATTCACCCATTTATTAGTCATGTGACTTTGGACAAATCGTGTACCTTCTCTAAGCTTTTGTTTCCTCATTTTTAAAGTAGAGATAATTCTTCCCTCATAATACCATCATAGGGATGAATGCAATAAAGTATTTCTCCCCAACATTTCACATTAGCTTGTCCTACTGTCCACTGCTGACGTAAGTTGGCCCACAATGTCTTTTCCGTAAGTGGCTTGGGTAATAAAACACAGCAGCTTCCCCTTCAATTCTCTTCACATGTGGTTAGTCGAGTTGCTTCTGCACAGAGCCCAAACAATCTCATGAGAGCAGCTCATGAGATTTTTGAATCTGTAAAATGAGAAATTTAGACCAGTCAACCTATAAATTTTCTCCAAATCATTCATAATATGACTTTGTTTAGATATTTCTACCTGAATTTTGAGATTCTGGAAAAAAAAAGGCTGTGGACTCTGTTATGTTATGGCTATAAGTACGAAGGTGCCGTGAGAGGGACTTAAAATGGGGGGCGTGTGGGCTGAGGAGGGAGCGTTGGAAGGACCCTTGGCACGAGAGCAATATGAAAGCAGACCAGAAAGGGGTGCTGGGATCCTCTGAGATGCACCCTGCGAATCCTCACCGATCTCATGCAGCGCAGGCTCTCGAAGGCCTAAAATTTCTCTCAAGCACTTACTTTTCCAGCACAGAAAATACTGTCTTCAGTCTACAGTTGGTTGAATCTGCAGATGAGAAACCCATGGATACAGCGGGCCTACTGCATACTTATTGAAAAATATCTGCGTGTAAGCAGGCCCACACAGTTAAACCCATGTTGCTCAAGGGTCAACTGCACAGATCTCCAGGGCTCCTGTCAGGATTATGGGTGTACCCAATAAAACATTGATACAATATGCAGGACTTAAGAGCGTATTCATAGAAGCAGGTTCATTTTCATCTTCTATCGATACTTCAAACCTATTCAGAGGGTTAGTTTTTCCTGTACCTTGGATGAAAATGCCTCTTTTTCATAATAGAAAGTCCTGCAGTCACTAACTAACAAACACAGTCTCAAATCAATAATTTAAAATGTCCAAACTCAGACAATAATCAAACCTCTGAACTTGGTTTCACTCCTCTTTCCTTGTACCTCTGCCCGCTGCCAGGGCTGAAGTGAGGGCGGAGAAGGAGTGAAGGGAACAGAAGAATCTCACTTGCCTGGCACTCTCCTAAGCTGGCTTCGGGCTCTCTGTACCTGGTAGATGTTCAAAACTATTCCTTCTCAGTAGGTGCTTTCATGGGTCCTTTGGAGGACCAGTCCTTTGTACTTGACTGTGACAATCGCTTAGAGAATGCATCCTATTCCTCCCCACCGTTGCTACCCCCTTATTTCCTGCTTTTCTGGTGGTTCACTGTATACATGGATTTCACAGGAGTTGAAATGATATCAAACTGCTGCTGTCCACATCCGCTCGGAATCCTTTGCTGGGCCAGCACTGGCACCGTAGGCCAGTCTCAGTGAAGCTACTTCACTTTTTCCATCGTCCCTTGCTCACCAGATTTCTCAGAAAGGAGTCAAAACCCAGCCCACTGAGTTCCCAGTCCCCTTTTCCCATGTAGAGATGAGAGGGGAGTTACCCCCAGTGCTTCCTCTGGGGTGATGGAATGTGGGACTCTAGGCATCAAAAATCCCACTCACAAAACCATCTCTTTAATTTCCAACTCTCTTTTCCTTTGTATCCTTGAACTATAATTAGTTTCCAGATATATACTTGGAAGTAAACTCTGACACTTCTGTGGGTATTCCAAACAAACATCCCTCACTGCCTGGTGCCTCAGATGAAAAAGGTATCCACTGTAGCATTCTATAACACAGAGTAAATGCTCAATATATGTTACTGTCATTATTCTAGGCTCCCTTTTTATCAGCCCAAACAGACATTCCTTTAATTGTCATGTCGCCTTTAATGCGCATTCCTCGTATACCAATGGCCAGGACTGCAGCAGAGCCATTTCTTTGGCTATCCTTCCTTGCCTGCGCATTCTAAGTGTCAAGGAACTTTCACTGAACTAAAGGCCTCATGAATAAAGGAGTGAATACTGTCAGCACGATTCCTCAGAAAATGTCTTCATTGCTTCACCTTTGCTCTTTCAGACATCGTAATTCTCTGAAATTGCTGAATCAAGAAATGCAGGAGAATGAAAAATAGACGATGTAAATTTCAGAAAAATGGTGGCCCGGAGATGGACGAGGCTAAACCAGAGCAGCTGTTTATGGGGCCCATTAGCAGGGGAGGAGGGCGTGACAGAGTTCAGCGAACAGTGGGCACGCTGGGGTTCTCGAAGAAGCCTGGAAGCAGATGGCAAGTGGATGGATCCGTGAAAGGCAGCAAAGCTATCCACGGAGTGGCAGTGCTCAGCAAGGACAGCTGCGGCAGGCAGGCTGTCGCCGGGACTCGGGGAAGGAAAGGCAGGGCGGGCTCCGGAGAAGGCCGAGGAGGCAGGGGTACAGGGAGGGCATGGGGGCTCGAAGTGCACGCTGCTGACAAAGCGCCAGGCAAGCGTGCAAAGAGGCAGGGCGCTCGGCAGCGCAGGGAGTTTCGTCCCATCTTTGGCATTACTTTGCTCTGTGCCTTAAACAAGCCTTTTTGCCCCCCCTTAGTTTCTTTTTCTACATTTGTAAGTCAAAAGAGGTGATTCAAATGTTCTCTGAGGACCTGTTTTCTAGCCTTTGTGCAAAACCATCTTGCTTTTGTGGGATGATACTAAGAAAGATATTTTCTGTTTTTACCTCGGTGTGTTTCTAGTGCTCCAGGTGAATACCTGGATATAGCAGCTCTTCTTCTTTTTTTTTAATTAAAAAAAAAGACAAAAAGATAAAAGGAAGGAAAAGAGGAAAGGAGGAAGGAAGGTTTGGCTTAAAGGGTGATCAGTCAGTCATACTTCAGTGTGAGATTGCTCAATGAGATTGTTTTCCTGTCAACCCTAACCTGAAATCAGTCATATTGAGGAACTGGGCTGTCTGATTAGAGTGAGTATCCTGGAAGGCAATTTGCGAGTGTGTTGCACTTTGAGGGGTTGGGAAGGCTTTGGTGAGTTAAAGCAGGGAGTTTAGACTGTATTCATTTATTCTTGCTTTATACAAACCTGTTTTGAGCTTTTAAAACTCTAAGGATTCATTTAATTTTAGAGTGGAAGAATGGGAGAAGATGGAACAAAAAATGCATTAACCTCAGAGGCATTGTGGATTTTAATATAATGAAAGAGGAAAAATAGCATGAAAATGGGATTAAAGAAAAAGGTGAATACTGCCCTCCCCGCTTTTCTCCCCATCTTCATCCCTCCATTCACTCACTCTTCAAAGATTTATTGAGATCTCCCCCGTAAGTAGGGCCAATATCCTCAATACACCATTGCGACCCTATAGCGCTAGAGATAACACATTGAGTAAGAAGGAGTCTCTGCCCCTTGTGGGCTCCATTCTAGCAGAGCAGGCGAACATTAAGCCGGTAAGCACACAATTAATTATTTAACAGTGTGATGGAGGAGAAGCACAGGGTGCCGAGAAAACACACAGTGAGGAGCCCTGGCCTAGCCTGGAGCACCAGGAAAGGCTTTTCTGAGAAAGCGACTTTTGGGGTGAGCTCTAAAGAAGGAGGGAGTATAACAGGATGGAGGGAGGAGGAGAGAATTGGGCAGAGAAGACGCTGACAGAAGAGAGAAGCATGTTTCAGGGACAAGGAGTGGAGCATGGTGGGACAGAGGGATTGAAAAGGCAGCCAGAGGGATACTGTGTTCCTGAGGAGGCCGATCTCAGGCTAGGAGGCGAAGTCATCCTACATTCCCCAGTTATACTCATGGGACCCAGTGTTGGCCTGTCCCCTCCTTTGTGTTCTCACAGGGCAATTTCCCCACAGAGAATTACTTGACTTTTACCTCCCTCAG
This sequence comes from Mormoops blainvillei, assembly GCA_004026545.1. Lineage (NCBI taxonomy): Eukaryota > Metazoa > Chordata > Mammalia > Chiroptera > Mormoopidae > Mormoops > Mormoops blainvillei. The sequence continues at coordinate 28,210 of PVJD01003005.1, read as the reverse complement.
GCTGCCCTCACTGCACTCCGCTGCCCTGGGGCGAAGTTCTCCCTTGTCTGTGCTTCCTCTTGTTCTCTCCTTCCCCTGTAATCATCAGTTTGTAAATCTGTGTTGTCCACTCAACTGTGGGTCTTTATCTCTGTCTCCCTGATGCCTGGCATAGAGCCAGGGCCCAGGCACTTTTGGAAGGAACTCAACACAGTGTGGGCGACGTTTTGACTGTCAATGCGTAGTTTAGAGGCAGGAGGGCTCTCCCCATTTTACCCACATGGATGTTGTGGCTGAAAGAGGTTAAGTAATTTGCTCAAGGTCACGCAATAGCTGGAGACTGTGAAGCTAGAATTCAAATCTGAGTTGGAAATAACCCTTGATTTTTTTCCTCACCACTCTTCTACCCTTTATCTACCCTTTAAACTTTCATTTATTGAGTCTATGTCTCAAGCTTTGTTCTAAGCACTGGGAATGCAGCGCTGAATTGGGACACAGCTTGTAGTACAAGAGGATGATTTAGGGATGCGGGGAGTGGAGCTGACATTTGTCGAATGCCTACTTATATGCCAGATACTGTTCTAGGTTCTTTGCCCAAATTATCTCGCTTAATCCTCAGAACACCCCTTAGTAGTTTTATTGCTATCCCGTTTAACAAATGAGGAACCCGAGGATTTGAAAGATTGTCATGTACCCTTGGTCACTCAGCTAGGGAGATATGACTCCAGAACTCAAATCCAAACCAGTCTGGCTCTAAAGCCATGTTCTTCCACCATGCCAGAGCCCTCCCCCACACACATTGAAGAAATGGGAGAGCTTCTGCAAGGAGCCCTTCAATAGGCCTACCTCCTTTTCTGAGACGTCTCCTCAGTATCTCTCCCTGATACAGAGACGTGCTTTTCCCTAGGCAAAGGTCAGGAGAGATGTCACACTGGAATTTATAATGGCAAATGTCAAGTTTCTCTGTGAATATGCCTATGATTGCTAGGTTTGAAAACATGAGTTTTTCAGGTTTACAGAACAGTGATTCTCCTTGTCTCCAGAGGTTCCCAAGCAGAGACTTCCAGGAGCAAGGAAAAAGGCATTAAGAGTGGTCTGAAGCCAGACTCAGAGACGTGGGACCTTCTGACCATTCCGCACTTCTCCTCCTGTAGGGTGCTGAAATGGTAGGACGGATACAGCTTGCCATTTAAAATCAGATAGATTCTACTTCAGATTAGTGCTTTATCATCTACTGGATATGTGACCTTGGGCAAGTGACTTTGGAGACAATAAAACAACCTGACCTATTGTTATGAAGATGAAATGTGATAACACAAACAAATTCAATAGCATGAGTTTCGGCCTCCTGTTCAGACAACTGAGGTCACATGAAAATTTTTAGCTGCATTTCTATAGCCCAGGACCCCTGCCTATTCTAGCAGGAAATCCAGTCTTTTACACGTTTCTCTCCCTCCAGATGGTTCCTGGAGTCCCCCAAGGAGTCTTACAAGTGCTCATACACTGCTCCTGGTTAGCACTTGACGCCACCAGCTGATCAGGAATTTCATAGCCGTGGGCCTCGCTCTACCTGGGAGCTGTGTGCTTCTAGGCTGGAACTTTATTCTTTTGAATAGCATGTTCATCATCGCCTTAATCTTCAGAGCTTGAAATCTATAACTTACTGAAATGAAAGTGATATGCCAATCCTGTATCCAAGTTCCAGGAATTAACTCAGCACAGAACAATGTTACACAAAGTACCCTCTGTTATGTTCATTTTAGGAATATCGCACAGCAAATACCTTGGACTCCAAAGTGTTACTGAATTTAGTGATTTAACTCTGATTCACACACAGAGATCTATTCATCCAGGTCATGTGCTCAGGCTGCCAGAGCATCTGACATTGGCTGTGTTAGGAGCCATTGCTGCCCATCAGGGTCACAGCTGCTTCACCGTGCTGGACTCTTCCTTTCCTTTGGACAGGTTCTCTCTGACGCCCCTGACCCTCCTTCTTCTCCACTTTCTCTGCACAGCCCCTCCACCCCCATATACATACATCTGTCCTGATGTACCAGATATGTCTTTGTATTTGTCAGAACTCCTGAAAAGGGTTCCAGTTTCAAACTTTGGTTTTGATTTTTGCCTACCTCAAAAGTTCTAAGTAGCTTGACTACAATTATCTCTTCTTGCTTTCTAAGATGGAAAGGGCAATGAATCCCAGACTTAGAATAACCAGTGATTAAGAGCCCAGTGACCTTTCGGGTTTCTGTCTTCTATTCAAAAGTGTGTAGCTGCTCTGCAGCCATTGGAGGCAACTCCTGGGCATGGGGTACAGGGGCACATTTCATCGCTTTGTGCATCATCAGCACCTTCTCCCAGGTCAGGTCCCACCAAGCCTGACAACCTGTCCAATGGCTAAGTACCCTGCCTACTGCCTGTCCCCTAAGATGTGCTAAATAAATGTGAACAACTCTCATTCCCCTAAAAACTATCCCAAAAGGTGTGTTCCATTCTTTTAACTCAGCTAGAGGTGGAGAAAGGATCTTGCTCTGGGCTGTTCACTGCCACTTAGTAACTGTGCACTTTGAGCACATCACTTGAACCCCGATTGTCAATTTCCTCAGCGCTTAAATGGGGGCCAGCAGTCCCCATCCCGCGTACTGCACAGAGACATTGTAATTAACAAAGAGCATGCCTAGGAAACTGTACCAGGACTAGGAAAGGGTCTCCCAGTCTTAGCACTGCTGACATTTTGTGCCAGCCCGTGTTTGGCGAAGGGAGCTGCCCTGGGCGTTGTAGTTTTAGCAGCACCGTGACCTCTCACTAGATGCCTTTAGCGCCTTCCCTCTAGTTGTGACCACTAGAGATTTCTCCAGATATTGTCGGATGTCCCCTGGGGTTTAAAATTATCCCTGACTGAGAACCACTGGTTAAGGGGATTATGATTAATGTTATTGTTGTTGAATTCAAATGCAAAGCAGAGTGCCCCTTTGAAGAGCAACACCCGACTTGAAGCGCAGACCGGAACCCCATCTAGTCCATGTGAAGAGGGGAGGCACAGGCTCGAAGGTGCAGAAGCTGGTTTGCCTGATCTTGGCCACATGGCTGAGGCACCCTGCTGGGTCAGGGGTGGGAAGATGACTGAAGGGCAGACGGTGTCCAGCTCCCCGTAAGCTCCGAAGATCAAATCAACGACCAGCCTAATCTGTGTGGAGCCCCTGCCCTCCCCCCCCTCCCGGAGGCCCCACTCTTGAGCTTTTAATTTGTTTTCACAGCGGTTTGAACAAATTGAATTTGTTAATTAAAGTGGTAAAATGAAATGCTGAGCATTATTGACTAGATGCTAATGCCATTAACGGGACGAAGGAGAGGGACCCAGGCTGTCAGTCGCTTCACAAATCAGATCAGCAGAGGCCACAGCACAGGCTGCGCCGGAAGGCCGAAGGGACAGGCCCGCGCATGTGTTATATGATTTTGTCTTTATCAGTCATGGTCTGTAATTTAAAGACATTCTTTTAGCAAATAGTTAACTCCTTTGTGCCAGGGCTTGTTCTGTGTGCCAAGGACACAAACCCGCTCTCAGGAATCTTTGGTCATTGGGATCTGGTGAGGGAAAGACGTACAGAGATGTCACTCTAGCATTACTTGAGGGGCTAAAGAGTTCGGGTGGAAGCAAAGCTCTGGAGTTCAAACCCAGACTCAGCCTCTGACAGCCTGGGTAGATGGCTGTGACTTCAGTTGTTGTTTGTTTTTTCTTTCTGTAAAATGGGAATGACGATAACAATGCCGATTTCACATGGCTTCTGTACAGATTACATGTGATAAATGGGTAAAACACTTAGCGCAGCCCATGGCACAGGGCAAGAGTTCAATAATAGCCATTACGTGTACTTATTAACACATTATTATAAAGCTAAACACAGATTTGGGGTAGCCCTGGAGGGGACGGGATTAAATTTGCTTTGGGGAGATTAAGGAGTCGTTGAGTGTGACACAGGGGTTCAGCATTCCAGATGGAGGAATGGAACAGGGCTTCAGAGGCAGGGTTACGGACCTATCCAAATGCCCAATTCAGGGTGGAGTGGCGGAAGCCTGTGGGTAGAGCCAGGGGCTGGGTTTGAATGACACCCTGATCTCATCCTCACTTCAGGCTTTCACAGCTGCTGGGGCCCTCTGTGGACTGCTCCCCCGCCCCTTCTCCGTGCTGCCTCCTTTCCATCCTCGGCCGTAACGTCTCCTCCTCAGAGAAGCCATCCCCAACTCCCCATTCCAAATTAGGTCATCCTGTTCTCTAATAGCACCTGCTTTTATTTTCCTTTTGCAGCACTCATTACAATTTATAATTACTTATTTTATCTGCTTGTTTACTTAATTAATACCCATCTTTCTTGCTAGGCTGCAACTTCATGTTTGCAGGAACTGTGCTCATTTTTTCATCACCGGATAACCGGTTCCCAGCACAGCACAGGGTCAGGCACACATAGACATTGATATTTGTTGAATGGATGACTGAGCGGTGTAGCAAAATAAGCTGTAAGACACAAGAGTTTTTGCTGTGCGTAAGACCCAATCATTTTGGTCAATAACTTATACATATCAATGAATCATTTGTGAAAGAAAGGGGATCTAATACTTGCTGATTGCCTGCGATGAGACATGCACTTTAAGTACATTATTTCTAGTTCTCCCAGTAACCTTAGGAGGTAGAGATTTTAGGGATGGGGAAGCCAAGGATCAGAGAAGTTAGGTTGCTTGCCCAAAGGCACCACACTGGTACGAGGGAGGACCGCAGTGGAAGCCCAGGTGTGCTTGGCTCCTCCACCAGGGCTCTGGAAAGGCCGTGGGTGGAGAAATGTCCCCAGGAAATTAAGCACCTAAAACAGTGGGGGCTGTGGAAGATTACAGCTGTGCTCTGGAGACTGGAAACCTGGGTAGTAGCCTCCCAGGCACGTGGTTAAATTTTTGTTTTAGCCATGCCTCCTCTTTGAGTCTGAAATGCCCAATTTGACTGCTGAAATGTAAACTTCATAATTAGGGAGTAATATGATAAAGCCTGATTTTATTTATTCTTTTAATTTCCACTAAAGTCATTGAAAGTGATTTAATGATTACAAAACAGAGAGAGAGGGAAGGGGGAAGGGAGGGGGGGAGAAAGAGAGAGAGAGAGAGAGAGAGAGAGATGGAGAGAAACCTACCACTTCCAAATGTCAAATATTTGCGGGCAACTGAACAGGTACTGGGCTCTGGGGTAGCTGTTAGCGAATGTCACAGAGCGATATCATATACTGGAAACCCACAGTCAGAATCTGGGGTCTGTAAATACCTTATTTTTAAAAGACATACCACCCAAATAATAGCACTAGTAAGAAAAGGAAAAAAAAATCTATGAATCTGTCTGAATGATAATTAAACTGGCACTAAAGGCTTGAATTTATAATAGCTACAAAGTCATGAAGTGGAGTTGGATTTGATAGAAATAATCATAACAATAAGAATAATTAAAGGGGATTCTCACTTATTCATCCAAGTATTATCACCTGACTCCATGGCTAATCTCAGTTCTCCTGTTCCCCAGTTGTGGCTCCTCGAAAAAGATGCTTCACCTCCCTGAGACTGACATTCTCATCTGCACAGTGGGCTGATGCCTTCTGCAGGCCGCTCTAACAAAGCCTAGACTGAGACTCGGAGGTGTAGATTCGGGTGCTAGCTCTGCTAGCCTCACCTCAAGGCCTCAGGAAAATCACATTCTCCTTCTGGGCCTTCCTTTGCTGCATCTGGCAAGGAAGGAGGTAGGACTATATGTTTGCAAAAGCCCCTTCCAAGTGTGGTATTTTGTGTTTTCGAGAGTATAAAGTTCTACCCAGATGTAAAAGATGGTAGGCTTTGTGGACATCGTTAAGGGAGATTTTCAACTACCCTTATGATTCTGACTAATTCAGAATGGCTTTCCCAAAGTCTTTCATAAGCTTCCTGAGGAAACTTGACCTGAGACTGAGTTTCCTCACCTGTAAAAAGGGGTAATTTGGTGCATTGAGCATGTTTTTCTGAGACTATAGATTGAATAAAAGAAGTAGCTCTTTGCAAACAAACTGTAAACTCCCTTTTCACTGTAATTTGCAAACAAAAGACTGGGATGATTCCTCCTCATCCAGGTAACCAAGGAAGTGTCATAGCCAGATTGGGAGTGGCTACTTCAACACCAGCAAGCGCTCAAACTCTCCTTGAAAGCTCAAAACTGCTTCAATGTTAGAATCGCACACCAGAGAGCAGCTGTCTCAGACTGTGTGGGGCTGAGGGAATTGTAGCGGCCCTTCGAGCCTGCCTGCCTCTCAGATCGCACTCCTACTGCAAACCTGCCTCCAGCCAACTTGTCCTGGCTCTTTTGAGCTCAGATAAGATCTCTGGGAAGCTTAGCCAGACCTCTGGATTGCCATCATAGTGGGTGACTTTCCAAAAGAGCATCCTGGGGGCAGGAAAGATAAGCAACTGCAGAAAGGCAAATGCTCTCACTTTACCGAAAGAGGGAGTAGATTTCTTCTACTTTTTATAAGACCAGAGAACTTGACTTTAGTCCGGAGAGCTGGGGTTTCAGGAAGCCAATGAATTATTTCTCTGCTCCCTATCCAACATCAGACCACCTGAGAGATGGACTCAGGAGCCAAGTAAATCACCACTTACAGAGCTACAGTGGAGAACATGGCCGAAATGGGTGGCCACTGAACCCTGGAAACCTGCTCTCCCCCGCAGTCACAGGCAGCAGGGAGGCAGAGCACAGAGGGGAAGGAGAGCGTGTGTGCTCTTCAGAGACAGGCTAACTCCGGAGAGACGGAGGGCGCAAGCTAAGCCTCAGCTGCTCAGTTACCCACCATCGCCTTTGGATAACTTCCCGCTACTCCCCGAGGACTCTAACGAGGGGAAGCGCGGCGTTGCGTGGGGTGGGGGGAGGCAGGTGCTATTCTGGTGCGGCTTCCTCCGTGTCCACAGCCAGTGCAGAGGCACTGGAGTGTTTTAGGAAGGGCAATGCCATACTGAAATTTATGTTTTGGAAACAACACTCTAGAATATGAGTGGCATAGAGATTTGGACGCAAAGTATAATGGATATCACTATGATTTCATGGCTTTATAACTGTTCAGCAGGCTGTAATCAAAGTCAATTAATTCAATAATGTTGACTCATTTGAACTCTCAGGACTTAGTATATTCAATATGTTTGTTGAATGAATGAATGAGTGAATGAATGAAGGAAGGAAGGAATGAGTGAGCCATTGAAAATATGAAATGGAAGGTTGGCTTCTGGAGGTGAGGTTCAGGGATCAGTGGTTTAGATAAGCACACCAAAAGCATGATCATAAAGGGGAACTGAGGGAGATGACTACTGTGAAAGAAGGCAGAGTCAATATTTCAAAAAACTTAGAACAGTAACTCAACAGAACAAAATGAAATTAAACTTTTCGGGGTCCTGAAATGAGGATGAAGCTCAGAACTAAGGCAGTGGCCATGGGGATGGAGAAGAGAGGAAAAACCTGAAGGATTCTTTGGAATCAGGTTGTTGGGATGAGGGCCGCTGCAGTCTCAGAGGACTGCAAGTTTTCTGGCTTAAGGAACAGGTAGGTGGTGATTCCCTTTGCTGGGATGGAAAGCACTAGAGCAATGGCATTCCTGTTCTGTTCACCTCTGTCTAAGGTGAGCGTATCATTTATCCTTCAAGTTTCACTTTGGAGAGTGAAAAGCAGTAGCATTAAGAATTGCATTAGGATAACAGATATACACATTCTGGGACATGTGGTCACTCCGCCTTGCTGCCCTGCTCGCCACATGCTCTGGTTCATTAATGTCGAGCATTACTAAGTCCCTGGCATCCCTCCTGATGAGTGACACTACCCCCCCACCTCCGCTGTTATGATGGCTGGGTGTCCTCCACCCACTTCTTCACTCTACTGAAAGCTACATCTCTCAGCCAGCCCCTAGACACATACATTATTGAATCATTCAGCCTAGGGTCTCTAGGGATATAGAACCTATTCTCAATTCTTTACCATTAGATAAACATTAGGGAAAAGAAAGAGAATTAAACCTTTCTGCAGCTCCCCAGGGGCACTTACCAAAATAGGCTACCTCGTCAAAACAGCATTTAACTAAATGGGTGAGCAACATCAACGAGGGAACCTGGGGAGAAAGGCAAGGACTCCTGCTGAGAAAGCTGCAAGGGGAGCCAAGAAGATGCAAATCAGCCTTCAGGCCTGGGACTACAGAGGGCAGAGCTTAGCCGAGGAAAGTCCGTTTCCCACCCTCCCCCTGCGCTCCACTAAAGCGGGTCCACCAGCTCCACTAGAGGCAAAGTTAAGTACAGAAGATTGGGACAAAATGTCAATAATAGTTACTATGTGTAGTACTTTATAGTTTCCTAAGCATTTTCCCATCAGGCATTTTATTCCGATCTTTAACCAAAGCCTGAGAGGGAAACGGAAAGAATTACTATCCCCATTTAACAGTGCTAGAGACTGAAGGACAGAGATGTGAAGTAACTTGCCTGTGGTCACACAGTACTGCCTCTTATTAGAACACAGGGCTAATCATAGGAATGGGTTTCTATTGACTTAACAAAACATGGGTGATGCTTTGGGAACAAGGAAGTAGAACACACTTATTCTGTGTGTTCCCAAAAGCAATCAGGTCTGATGGATAAAAGCTATAGTAAGGAGATTCCAACTTAATAAAAGGAAGAGGTCTTCTGTCTACTATTGAATGGCATGGGCTGCCTTGTAAGGTAGTGAGTTCCCTGTTCCTGAATGAGTGTAAGCAGAAGTTGGATGGCAGTTATATTTTAGAGGGAATTCTCTGTGCTAATCAAGCAGTTAAATTAAATGACCATTAATATTTTCTGTTTTCTAAGTATGTATTGAACATCTACCACATGATAAATGTCATATATACAGATATGCATACATATATTTTATTTTCAGAACATGGAATGTAGATTCTGATTAACCATATTTGGTAAAAAGAACAACAGAGACTTAGAGATGGTAATAGACTTGAAATTCCTTGATGCTCTTTGAGCCTTTCCTTTAAAGCAAATTACATATATCCTTTGTTTAAAGTAGTAAGGAGAAGAAAAGGTACTTTATTTTTCCTGACATGTCAGATAACTAAACATTTTTTTAAAGTTCTCTGTGTATGTATGCATGTTTGTATGTTTCTCTAGACTGCAATCATGTGTTATTTTTTTGCTTTTTATTTGTTTTGGTTTTTTTTTTTTTGGTGGGGGGTGTAGTTGGGGTTTAAAAAATTACCTGAAGACTTTTACTCCCAGAAAAACACTCATTAAAAAGGTGACCTTTCAGTGCCACTTCCTGCCACAGCCAAGAAATCCTCACAGTTCCACAAGGGTCGCTCTGTGCCATGCTTGGCCCAGATTTTTCAAAATACTCTTAAACCAATTTACCAGATGCTTCATTTTTTTAACTTGCACTTAGGCTAACTTCTGTACACAGTTTCCCTGGCAACTGTGTAACTGCAAGAAACAATGCTTTTCTCTTGGGTCTCACTTCTTGCAAGTATGCAACAAGGACAATTTTTATCCTTATAACATTAAAAGAAAATCTGTGGTCTTTTGACAGATGAAAAAATGTTCTGAAATATCATCTCCATCCTTACAAATTCAAGGAGGAACAGCACCTCTCCTTTTCAGGACATTTCCTTTCCATTAATTTGACTCTTTTACAAAGAAAATCAAACTTAGGTTGAAGGAATACATTTTTTTAAGTGTAAGAAAAGCTTCAAAAACACCTTTTACTCCTTCTACCCTGTGGCCTGTGAAATTACCCAGGTTTAATTGAACCCACAAAGCTTTTCTTTTGTGAAGACATACATAACATCCTGCTCATCTACCTTCCATCTGTGTTCCAGGGTAACTGAGAAGCAATCACGCAGGAAGAAGGCTGGCCGACTGGTCTTCCCCTGGCAGGGTTCCTGCTGCATGCTGCCTTGGGGAGAGGGTACGACCCCCTGAGCAGATGCAGCAGAATTCCTGACATCAATTCAGAGAGTCCCATAGGAAACATAGACTTCCGTTGGACTCACTCTCACCGCTTTCCTGGGAGGGGTGGGCTGCTTTCACATGCAGGCAGAGGAATACCAGATTGGGAGTCAGGAGGGAGGGGGAAGGTACACACATTCATTCATTTAGTCCATCAGCCAACAAATGAACAAGTAAACAAATATATAATATGATGTCAGATGCTGTGAAGAAAAATGCAACCGGGTAAGAGAGTAGGGTAAGAGTTATTGCAGGTGGGGTGGAAAGGGAAAGCCCTCTAAGTAGGTGACATTTAAACAGAGACCTAAGTGAACTAAAGGAGCGAGAGGCTACATGGGGGAAGAATGTTTCTGTACATTTACTACCTGGTTTTTGCTGTATAATTGCCCTGAGAGTGAGGAATAAATATTCCCATTTTCATGGATGGGGGAATCTGTCTGGCTCCCAAACCTGCCATGTTGCTGTTACTGATCGTGTAATTCTTTGACCGTGATGCTTAAATACCTTTGTGTTGGAATTTTTGCCTAAGCTTTCAAGCAACCTGGTATCCAAAGTTATTTCTAGGTCTCTACATGGGTCTCCACATCTCATAAGCATCTTCTGATTTCCGTGCAAAGATCTAGAAATAGAGCTGAGTAATGTTCATTGTGGTAACGATTTCCTCAGCCATAAAAGAAAATATGGATAATTGTATCTACATCATAGGGTTGTTGTGAGGATTAAGTTAGGCTATGTATATAAAATACTTCACAACTGTCAGTTTTACAGTGAACTCTCAACAAATAATAGCTGTTGTTACTGTCCATGTCCTAGATCTGCCATGGAAGTGCTGTGCAACCTTGGATAAGTCACAGCCCCTGACTCAGAACCTGGCCCATGGTAGACATTTAATAACCAATCATTGGATAAATGATTAATTGAATGAGTGAGTGTGTTAACCTTAATGGCCGTTGGTTTATGTTTTGTAGGGTGAACAAGTTAGATTTAAAAGTAGCAATGACAAAATACTTACGGCATGCCATTGCGAGCCCTTTCACATGTGTGATCCATTTTAATCAGCACGACTATCATGTGGGCCTTTACCTACCTAGCTCCTTATTTAACAGGTGAGGCATGTGAGGCTCAGAAGTGGAAGAGAACCTGCCCACAGAGATAGAGGAAGTATTAGTGCTTATTATTCTTTATCCCAAAATAACTGTAATCATGGATTACTTAGCTCATCCAAGATTTAATTTGCTAAAATGATGCTGGCTCTTTAGGTTGCTATTGTGCAGCTCCGTCACTGGCAAATCTTTTCGGAGTCAACAAAACCTTAAAGATGGGGGACCTTAATGGCTTAACGGCAACAGATCTGACAATAAAAAAAAAAAAATCTGTTCCATTTATGCCAGCGCCGTAGAGAGAGCAGAAAGGGGGGCGGGGGTTGGAACTGTCATTGGGTAAGAAAGGAGCAGGAAATCTTCTCCAGATGGCAGCGTATGCCAAGCAGAAGCCCGGTTTGCGAATTGAGAGGGAGCCTGAACTAAGCCCTTAATCCCTTACAAGTATCTAGCCTTTTCAAGTTTACAAAGCTCCTTTCTGTATGTGATCATATTTGGGCCCAAGTGTATCATGCAAAGTAGAGGAGGACTTAAAAGGTTGATCTAGCTGAAGGGGCACTTTAGAGAAACCAGCCAGGCATCCAGACCTAGTGTCATGGGGGCTTGGTGGTTCCCGACCTCCTGTTATAGCTCAATATATTTAAGTGGGGCAGGAGAGAGTTCTGCCCTGTGAGTTGGCACACATTTGGTAATAGTACCCAGGAGACCAAGGCTACACTTGCTGGGCTCTTTCCTTGAGGTGATCTACAATAGTAAAACCAAAGAAAAGGCCAAGATAACAGAATGGTGCTGCTTATCAGTTCTGACTGATATAAAGAAGGAAATGAGTCGTTAGGTTAGAAGGCTAGAGGATCTCTAGGAAATCAGAATTCAGAAATGGGTGAAGGCAAGTGGTTCCAGGACAACCTTAAGGAGTAAGAGTGTTGGAGTGCCACTTTTCAACACTAGCAATTCCATACACCCTGTTGTGTGTTGATAATACATTGATGAATAAATATACATGATCCCTGCCTTCATGGAGTTTACAGTTAAGTCAGGAAGTAATCAAATATATAGTTATAAGCTATAGAAAGTGCTACAAATAAAAAGTCATCTCAGAGAACAGAATAAAAACACCCGATGTGATTTCCAAATGCAAGGGTGACACTGCTGAGGAAGTGACTTTTGAGATGAGATGTGAAGGGTAAGTTGATTAAATGAAATGGGGCAGGAGGGAGGTGGGTAGAGAGCATTGCTCCAGAAGAAGAAAACAGTGGGAGAAAAGGCCAAAGAGAAGGAGGATGGCATGTTTTTGAACTGAAAGGATGCAAGTGTGGCTGAAGCAAAGGCACTAAGGAAAAGGTGATGCTTGAGAAGTTGGTGGGCCAGACAATGCAGGGACCCAGGGCCTCCTGGGCCATGGGAAACATTTTAACCTGTTACCTCAGAGCACTGAGAGTCAATGAGCAAGGGAGTCAGGGTCAGGTTTGTGTTTTGAAAGGCCACCTCTGTCGTGTCCGGAATGGTTTGGAGGTGTGCCAAGTTATGCATTCAGAGACACACCAACTAAGAGAAGGTAACAGAAAGATCCAGGCCTGGAGAAGGTTGTTGGTGAAGGTAAGGCAGGTAGCAAAACCTCTCAAAATCCTAGAGTTCAGAACAGGGCTTTTGCAAATTAAGCAACTACTAAGAGCCAGGCCCTAGCCTGAGAGTAAAGAACTGAAGTGTCATTCAGTGTAACTATCAGAACCCATCAGAGCTGAGAGGGTTTTGCAGGAAAATAATTTGGTTCAACACTTTCATGTACCAGACAAGATGCCAGGGGTGTTTTCTCTTTTATCTATCTCATTTAAATTCTCACAGCCACCATTTGAGGAATAGCTATCAATTATTATCCCAATTTTACGGGTGAAAAAACTGAAGATCAGGGAAGTGAAGTGACTTGGCAATAGCATCCTGTTATTAAATGGAGCCAACATTCGTGCCAAGTCCATTGCATTTCGAGCCCCATGCTCCATCATTTTACCACTCTCTTTAAAAAATGGCATCAAATTTGAGGATATAGTAAGCCTCATGGAAAAAGAAACAAGGAAATCGCTGATTCTGTAACATAACTAAATTGCCATGGAATTCCGAACAGAACTTTCTTACATTTTTGTGCCAAGGGTCTAAACTGAGCCCCAGGTCCATCTGACCCACCATCTCCTTCCAGGAATACATATTAAAATTGGGGTGACAGCCCAGAACAGTCAAATTCTGTCTCAACGCACTTGTGCCAAGATTCCAGTTGAAATTTTTAATTGAGTTCAAACCCCTGTAAATGGGGATGCACTAATCCGAACGTTGATTAAGCCTTCATTCTTGCTGCTGGAACAATGCAGCTCTAATCCTAAGCTCCAGTGGTGGGGCTGACTCTCCCTTCCACACCGTGTGGACTGTCCCCTCCCACAGCGGCGGCCCTCACAGACATGAATGCTGGGGGAAGGGAGGAGGTAGTGTTCCTGGTGTACTTTCTAAAGCTCTCAGCTCAGATGTATTCATGGCTTTAAAACAATGATCAGGCCTTGAATTGTGCATTTTAAAGCTTTCTAAATAGACAGAATATACGCTTTTAGATATTATCATGATGGCTGCCTGTCTGGGTTGGCCTGCTGGCCCTCAGCTGTGGAGCCACATCCTGAGCCACATTAAGAAATCCCCAGTAGGCGCCCCGAGGGGTTAAAGGGCAGGCTCGGTGGTACCTGGAGAGGGAGTGTGGGTGCAAGGGAGAGGCCATGGACAATGGGCAGGCAGATCTGGGCTTGAATCTTAGCATTGATCCTTGTGGCTCTGAGATACTGGGGTTCTCTTAACTTAGTTTGATCCCCAGCTTCTTTGTCAGTTTTGAGGAAAGTGACAAGCAGGGTTCTTGACACATTTGCCAAGAGCCAGTTAGTTTATTTCCTTTCTATTTGTTCAGCCAGAATACTCTCCTTCTCACTCAGAAGCCCTTAACTTCCCCCTTCAATGTGTCTGTCACCTCTAGTCTTTCTTGGGACCTTAGCCTCACTCCACATACCCACTCTTTGTCTGGGAAGAGAAAACCTGTCTCCTGGCTCGCCAGTTTCTGGTGGCCCCTGCATGTAAGTCACTGACCTGCCTCTATTTCAGGGTAGATTTCCCACTGTTCTCTCTTGGGCAGGTGCTTGATGATGCAGAAAAAGGTCAGATGACAAAGGAACCAACCAGAGGATGAGGCAAAGGATCTCTCGGAGTTCTCTCAGCTATTTCCCCTAACTCCTGCCTCCATCTCTGCTATATTAATACCATAATTACCCTACTTCTGAAACTGACACTCTTGTATCAGTAGCTGTTGCCGCTAACACGTAAGCGACTACCTCTAACACTGCCACTGCCACTACTCCTCCCACAATACAGGTCTGTCCAGAAAGTATCCAGCCTTGCACTATGAAAATAGAGACCTATAGTGAAGGAGATACAAGATACAAAAAACACTGTACACAGAACAAGGACACCTTCATCCCCTGCAAGGTGGGCACCTTGGGACCTCACACAGTTCTCCCAATCACCATCAGCTCACCTATCATATTTTCCTGAATCTCATCGACGGTCTGAAATCTCTTCCCTTTCAGGGGTGATTTTAGTTTTGGAAAAGCCAGAAGTTGCAGGGCACCAAGTCTAGGCTGTAGGGCGGCTGAGTCACCTGTGTGATTTGATGTTTTGGCAAAAATCTCTGCATGAGACGCGATGCATAAGCGGGCACGTTGTCACGATGAAGCTGCCAATCATCACTTACCCACAGCTGCAGCCTTCTGAATCATCCGAATAGTTTCAGTGGAGGAATGTTCAAGCTTAATGCAAAATTGGATGCAGATTCATTGTTCTAATCACTCAGTCATTTTGAATGCTAGGGCCACACAGTACACACGCTCACTCAGTGGCATCTACCCCACCCACTGACTAGTACAGTGGAGTCGTCATTGTTCACACACGCACGTTCCAGTCCACTCCCTTTGGCTGTCAGGTTACATCAATGCCATGCAGACCATTCTCGTTATATTAAGAATGGCTGGACTTTTCCCAGGCGGACCTCATATATGATTTTGATTCCTCTGCTCCCCCTGTCCCTACCACTGCTGCAATGACTGCCAGCTGATGCCTATAAGTGTCCCCTAATCTGTAACAATGTTACTATGTGCCATATGTGTAGGCACAGTTCCATAAGAGCTTTTCATGTAAAATCTCACGTAATCCTATGCCAGCTCTGATTTAGGTGCTATTATTGTCCCCATTTTACACATGAGGGAACTGGGGCACAGAGAAGTTACAAAATTTGCTTAAGACCACACAGCTAGAAGTGACAGAGTCTAGATTTGAATTCAGACAGTTTGAGCCTAGAATCCTTTCTCTAACATTAATAATAAGCCTCCTGGCTGTCCTGCCTCCAACTTTTATTCCTGTGAGCGAGTTCCCCCAACCTCTTCTACCAGCTTATACAAAATTCAGTCTGACTCTTTCTTCTTGCTAGCAGATGGATTTTAACATACTACTTCTGCCAAAGCACTTATTGTAATTAATGTTTACATATCTAGTTGCCTTACTGCCCTATGTCCCTTCCAGTATGCCGCTCAAGTCAGTATTGAGTTTTTGTAGCACAGAGAACATGCCTGACTCACATCTGGGGCTCCAATGTTTAATGCAATCCTTGACTTACTGGGTCCTGAATTAATGGAATAAATGAATGAATGACTTTTAGGCAATCAGAGTTCACCAAGAACTGATAGGGTTGTCTGGAGAAATAGTAAGTTCTCTCCACCACAGATGTTTCAACACACTACCCAGGGTTCCTAGAGATACTGAACTAGGTGACCTTTTAATTTTCTCCCAAGTTTAAGATACTATAATTCCTTGAGAAGTACAGCAGATGCTAAACACTCACCCCTCTGCATATTAGATGCATTATTTTGAACTCCATATGAAATGAAAGGAAGTTAGGTACATTGATGTTGATTTGACATTGTCAAGTCTGAGGCCTCTGGGCTTTCGGAATCCTCTAATCAACAGCACTGTTTGATAGATAAGAAGACCGAGGTGTGGGAAAGTTAAAACCTTGCCTAAGGTGGCGCCACAAGTTCCAGGCAGATCAGGGATAGAAGCACTTCTGCCCGGAATGCCATTCCAGGGCTCTTCCCATTCAAGCCACTAATCAGAAGACTGCTGTCTTCCATAATACAAAGTGACTTCAAGAGGACATATTAGGTGGCCAAAAAGTTCGATTGGTTTTTTCCATAAAATGACTCTAGTCACACTTAGTTTTCTTTAACTTCATTTGAAACAAATTTGTTAGATTGTATTGTGATAGCTGTCATATCAGCATGCATTTAAAAAGAAGTATCAAAATTGATGAATTTTTGTGCAGCCATTTTAATATTGAAGATGGAAGAAATTATACATTTTTGGCACATTATGCTTCAAGAAAGGTAAACATGAAACTGAAACAAAAAAAGAAAAAAAGATTTGTGCAGTGCATGGAGAAGGTGCTGTGACTGATCCGTGTCAAAAGTGGTTTGCGAAGTTTCATGCTGGAGATTTCTCACTGGATGATGCTTCACAGTCGGGTAGACCAGTTGAAGTTGATAACAATTAAGTTGAGACATTAATTGAGAAGAATCAACATTCTACCATGCAGACAATAGCCAACATACTCAAAATATCCAAATCAATAAAGCTATTGGTAAAAATGAAAAAATGTGTCTTTTATTTTATGGAAAAAACTAAACGGACTTTTTGGCCAATCCAGTATATGCCAGCTTTTTGTCTCTGTGTAGCAAAGCAGCTTAGCTACCTAAAACAGAGGGTTACCCAATAAAGATTTGAAATCATCGCTGGTAATGCAAAGTGGTCAGCTACCTTATTTCTTAGCCTTATCTCAGTCTCCCAAGGGCCTTGCTCTTCCTAATGTTGCTGTTTCCTTCTGCTTGTAATGTTTCAGCTTTGAGTGGAATATTGTAACAGGACTAAAGCTTCCCTCTTTGAAAATCAACATTTTGGCAGCCCCTTGCTGTTCAGTTTCGTAAGGTGCCCAAGTCTGCCTAGCTCATTCATCTAACCACAGGAGATCATTATCCAGTGACAGAGTTCTATTCCACCATCATTATCCTGTAATGAGAGTGCCTCATTGGATGGGGGAGGGGCAGCGGTAGGCCATTGAGGAGAGGGCAGAGGTAGTAAAGATCATGCAGACTTCAGAAAACACTGTGTAGTTACAGGTGCCCACTGGATTATGTGCTATGGCAGAATGGCATGTGTGTGTATGTCACATACATGACACACAATATTATAAATAATGGTATATATACACACATGCGTATATATATATACACTCATATAAAGATAACAATTTCAAAGTACATTAAACATTTTGTTATACAGCATCCATTTCATCTTCTTCTGATATCATACTGATCTTGCTTCAAGGAGCCACTCAAATATGTGGTTTAAGAGGGACACTCACCTCTGGAGTCAGAGATGAGACACATGAGTGCTTCATGCATTAGACAGTCAGCATATTCCATCCCCTCAGGCTGCAGAGTCATGCTGAAGTTGGACATGTATATTAACTGTGATTCGTGGGAAAGCAATACATAGATAGGTAAGGTATATATATATATATATATATATATATATATGGTCATTGTTTAGTAAACACTTTTGGCTTTATGTCTCCTAATTTTATGCTTTCTGTGGCTGTTATAAAATCCCCAATACAAAACAAATGAGACACCCTCTCCACATCAGTTTACTTCAACTCATCAGTTACCAAGTGCGTTCTAAGCGCTAAGGACTGTGATATGTACTAGCAGTGAGAGAAAAACAAGACATGGTTTCTTGAGTAGGTCTGTTGCCCACACAAGACTGTCAGAAAATTGGGTACAGGCTCACCTCAAACATTTCCAGGGCTCAGGTGAGAGAACAAATTGAAGCCCACAAAGTCTAAGTCTAAGTCTATAAGTTATAAATGTAGCTTTAACAAATTGTTAAATTTGTTAAACAAATTATTAAAATGTATGCCTATTCTCCTCGACAAATACACTGTCCAAAATGATGAAACAGAAAGAATCTTTTAAAGCTGTAGATTTTATATGATGAAAAGTTGGCAAAATATCAAAGAGGTCTCACTGTAACTCCTACTGTACATGTCTAGAAATGCTCTTGGCAGAGAGACAGGCCAACAATGTTTGCATTAGTAAAGCTCAGGTCTCTCTGGACCAGATCTGAGGGTAGCATTGGAAGGTTGGATCCATTGATGTCCTAGTGACCCCATGCTCTAGTGTTCACTGAGATCTAAGAAAATAGGTTATTTTTAAGACAGGAAATACATGTGTTTCAAAAGGAATTTTCTTGGAATACTTGGGTTTTTGATGCCCACAGAAATATGCACACAAACATACAATTGCAAAAAACTAGAGCCAGGCTATGTGGACAAATGCAGAATTCATTGAATGCCAGTTGTAAGAGACTATAATGAAGTTAAAAGTAAATTGGACCTGAAGATGTATATTTAACCATGGATGCTATGTACACAATACAGTGATGTTAAAATATTCAAACATTAAAAGCTTCTCAATGCTGATACTGTATGTTCTAAATCTAAATGAAAGCATTAACTATGTGCCCAGACCTATAGTATTATTCTAATTTAAATATTCTTCTAAATAAATCTTGGCAAGTTGAAATGCAAACAGTCAAGGTTATTTTGACAGTGTTTTACACTCCCTTCCCCCAGATCCACTGCTAGAGACCCATCCCTGAATCATCCCCAGACCCTCCTTTTGACTTGTGGGTTCTTCTGGAACAGTCAGAACAGTAGCTCAGCAAGACCCTTCGAGGCCTTCATAGGTCAGTCTCAGGCAGAAACCCAGAGAGCTCGCTCTTAGAAAGTCCCTGTGGTTCAGTGGGAAAATTTCCAGATTTAGAATCAGATGTCAGATTTCAGTCATGCCTAAACCATGTGTGGACTGGAAAGCCTCAGAAAATGTAATTTCTGAGAGCCTCAATATATTCATCTGTAAAACAGAAAAGATGAAAAGTCACTCTTTCTGTGCCAGGAGTATCCTATACAATACTTCTAATAATAATTTATACTTTTTAGATAGAAATTTTATGTTCAATTTCTGCTATATGTTTATTATAGAAAATTTCATAAATACAGAAACATATTATATCATAAGGTGGCAGTAGGGCTCCCTTCCAAGGCAACTGGTTAGCATCTCCCTCTCACTTCCACCCTTCACTTTTGTCAGATAAATTTCTTCCCTGAAACTCAAGAGCCAATGAGCCTTTTTATTGGAATACAGTCTCTAAAGCTATCACTGGCTTTACTCGCATTTTGCCTTTGCCATGATCCACCTCATGGATGCATGTCCAATGAGCAAAATAAATAAATTGTTAATGATCTAATTAAAAGGAATCATAATGGAGCACTAGCAAGAACAGGGGCCAGAGGAGGCACCTCGGTTTCCTCAGGGAAGAGTAGATATTCACAGAGGCACCGGCAGGCTCTGCCCTCAAAGATCTTCCCTGAGCATAATAATCTTAAGAATATGATCATAATAAGTACCATGTGTTGAGCTTTTCAGGATATACTAACAAACGCTTGAAATATGCTGTCTTATTTGATGCTTACAGCAAATGAAGAATATCAGACCCTCTTGACTTAACAGGAAGTAGAGTCTCTGCGAGGCCGAACAACTTGAGTGCAATGGGAGTAGTTGGACTTCATAGCGATGAGTGGCCCCGTGGCCGTGGGGCCGCGCAGATCTCAGTTTGAATCTTGGCTCCACCACCGCTTACAAGCTGTGGGGAAGCAATTTAACCTCCTTGGGCTTCATCAGCTCATCTATAAAATAAAGATAATAGTAGTACCTAATTCAAAGCCTGTTTTGAGGAATAAAAGACATAGAACGCCTAGGCTTTTACCTGGTACACAGCAAGGCTCAATAAATGTTATTCCATTATCACTACTTTTATTATTACAATTACACTATTAATATTCTTTGGTGATTTTGATGTCAGTGCCAAACTCTGGGCCGGGACACTTGGCATCCAAAACTGTGCAAGACAGGTGGCGCCTGCTCTCCAGGAGCATCCAACCCAGCCTCGCCGGCAACCACACAGCCAGTAAGTAGTACAGCTGGGGCTCAAACCAAAGCTGTGGAATTTTAAAACATGTTCCTGTTACCTACTGCATCCCTTTACTGTGGCATGTGTCTGATATTGCCATTAATATTGTGTCTTCTCCACAAAACTGAATCCTCCAGTGGAGGAATTTGTGTGGCTCCTCTTCGTGTCCCCAGTGCCCAGCACAGGCCCTGCCACAGAGTCATCTTCAGGATGTTTGCTCTTTTCAACCGAAGGTCCTACGTGGGGCTCTCTAACTACCCCCTGCTTCCCTGGAAGGAAGGGCCACGATTCTGATGTTTTTGTCTCTTTCTCTGTGTTCCACTCCCCACCCCCTCTCCCCATTATGATTCTGCAGTGAGTGATTCCCTCTGTCATCTCACGGTAAATTGATGACTTGGGCCTGCTGATGCACTGAGCCACATGGCTAATACATCAGCTAAATGGATGCCGAAAACACCACCTGCTCCTTCAGGCAAACGGCACTTTGGAAAATGGAATGTGTAATCAATAGAATTAAGCCTTAAGTAGAGCTCCGTACCCATGTCCCAGTGCAGGGCCTTGGCAGGAAAATGGTGATAAGATGTTTTTTGTTGTTATTTTTAAATTTTTTCAACCCTTTCAAAGCACATGGTTTGGCACTTGTTCAGCCAGCTCTATCGCCACTATCACCGCCAGCACCTCAGCTCACTGTCTCTTCCCTCCTTGTTCAGCCCCAGCTCTCGGTCACTTGCCCTTTCCGTCCTATCTCCAGGAGACTGGGAGCAATAGTCAGTTTCCACTGGGCTTAGTGAAGCACAGGCAGCTGATCACCCCCCAAACGGCAAGGAGTTTGAAGTCGGGCAGGTCTGGGTGTGACCTTGGGCAAAGGCACTCAGTCTTTTCAAACACTGACTTTTCTCATCCATGAAGCGGCAATAATTATTCCCACCCCATAGGCTTGTTTTGAGAATCACATTTGTGAATATTATATGCGAAGGTACTTTGTAAACTATAAAGTCACATAATGAAAATTAACCACTATTATCACAATCATTCCAAAGCATGGACAGGAGCATAAACCCCCTCTATATTTCGCTTTGGAATATGCCTAGCTGAAGAAGTAGGTTTTCAGTGTGGTTGAGAAAGCCTAAATCAAGTAGTCATCAGCCTGACTTGATTTTACTCTTTCTATAATTGTGGCAAAAATTAGAAAATAGAATCCTGAAGCTAGGCAGGAACTTTCGGATCATTGGTGAGACTATAGTCCTCATTCCCCATCCTTGTTGCAGGTAAGAAAACCAAGGTCCAAAAGGAATGGAGATTTGGCCACTGCCACGCTATGAATTAGTAACAGAGGGAAGCATGGAGGCAGGTGGCCTCATATTCATCCAGGAGTTTTTCCATGCAGCTGCCAGACCCGGAAACCCTTAGGCGAGCAGGGGCGTGAAGGCAATAGCATGTGCCTACCAGGGCCAGCCTGCATTCAGCCAAGAGCCTGCCTCTTCTTTCTCCTCCCTGTGCTCACATCACCACCCTGGCAGTGGTCCTTGCCCATACCCCACCCTCCTTCCAGGAAGCAAAAGTTTCTCCCCCTGGCCACAGGGACTACACATACTGAGAACCTAGGTATAGGGGAGCCCCTTCTTTTGGAGTTCTTACAATACTTACCTTTGTCATTTACCTGGCCTTTAATTTTATACAACCTTTTAAATTTATGCAGCCTGATGAGATCACTTACATTGCTCTTCTGTGTTAACGAATCCAGTGGTTCTCAACTGGAGGTGATTTTGCACTCCCAAGGGCATCTGACAATGTGTGGAGACATTTTTGGTTGCCAGGACCTGGGAGGGGCTGTTACTGGCATCTAGCAGGTAGAGGCCATGGATGCTGCTAAACATTCTACAGCGTATAAGACAGCACCTCACAATGACGAATTATCTGGTCCAAAATTTCAATAGATCCACTGTTAAGAAACCCTAATCTGGCCCATTTGTAAGCTTCTGCCTTTCTGTCTTTGGCCAGTGCATCAGTGGCCCGTGAGCTCTCTATCGACTCGAATGTCTTGCTGTAATTCCCTCAGTAGATTCAACATAGTGGAACCTCAGTAAATATTGGTTGGGTGGGGAATGGATTGATGTGCATGACTCAGGCGAGGTGTGCAGGCGAAAGAGCGCTGGACTATGGGTCAGCAGACCCAAGTTTGGCCAAAGCCTCACTGCCAACAGGGAAATGTAAGAGCTGGACTAGAGTAGTGATTTTCAAACTGAGTCTTACGTCTCACTCACTGCATTTGTTTTATACTCTGAAGTTTAAATGTAATTTCTTCTGTACAGAGGGCTTCACAGTATTAAAAGTTTGTGAACTACTGAGATAGTTCAACCCTAAAGATACTTTTCAACCAGAATCCCTCTGAAGACTTCTCAAGAAGGACATATATATTCTATTTTATAATAGGCTCAAAGAATGCCTCTGTGAGTAGTTTACAGTCTTCAGTCTTGGGTTGAAAACAGTGACCTAGCTGGCATCCTTCTAGTCTGGAAGCTGCCCAACTCAGTCTTCTTGTCCCTGCTCAACAAGCAGTGGCTCTCTCTTCAGGCATCTGAGTATTCGGGCACGGAGCCTGGGGAGATTCCTACCCCTGACCCCAACCTCAGGCAGCTTTCTCTGGCCACTAAGAAGGGCCTAAGACAAGTGCCAACTGGAAATGGCCCCTTGGCGCACTTAAACCCAGGAGCCCCTGTATGCTGGAAATACACCAGTGCAGGAGCAGGGGCTACCTGACACCTGACTCAGTGAGATGGTCTGGCAGCCTCTGAAGCGGGTGCCTGCCTTGTGCCAGCAGCAGCAGACCAGGGGAAATACAGCTGCGGGCACTGAGAGGAGTCAAGAGAGAAACTTAGGGAGAGGTTGTTCAAGAAAAGAGAGCAAATTTGATGTTAGTGATGAGTGACGCCAGTTGTCTCTTAGTGAGTATATGTTCGATAAACACACGCTTGTCATTATTATTAGAATTGTCATTATCATCATTATTAACAAGTTGTCTAGGTTTGCAGAGGCAGGAGCAGGATCAAGCCAGTAGCTTAATATAATTGGCAGTGTCAGGTGAGCTATTTCTGCTCATGGCGTGCCACTTGGCACAAAAACACATTTCACTCCAGTCACTCCTGTGTTTGCATGGCTCATGTGGGAAATTGGCACCAGAGCAGGCCAGGGATGTGCCCTAAGTCCCACAGCAAGTCGCTATGGGAATCAGAATGCAGCTGTGCTGATACCCAGGTGAGGACTCTTGTTAACCCACCAGGCTGTCTCTTGGGAGGGCGGTATTTCTTGCGTCTGTGGTACTCTGTCTACAGAGCAGAAAGGTCATTGACATCATTTCATCAAATCTCAACGTGTCCTAGGAGAGTGAGGAAAAACAAACATACACACAAACAAACAAGTGAACAAACAAATAAAGGAACAAGCCACTCCAAGCTGTAATATAACGGAGCTGAACGTCACTAGGATGTGGGTAAATGAGCCCCCACCCCCACAGCAGGTCTGCTTACCTCTGGGCCCTGTCAGCACGACCAGCAATCCAATAAGGCAGTGCCCCGGTTGTGCCATTAGCTCATTAGGTGGAGGCGAGTGTCTGCATTGATCTGTTTATCTCCCTTGCCCGGCTGCTGGAGAAAGACCAGCTGTTTCCCTGAGAGCTGCCTTTCTTCTTGACTCATCACAGAGCATCAGGGGAGTCTGCTCCTTTGTCCCTTTCAAGCTCAAGGTCACTGGAGTGCAGAACAGGAGCTGGGCCATGGTAGTGCCTTCTGAGAGCTTCAGACATTACATCTCCTCCTCCATCCTTTTAATTCTCCCCTAGTGACCCCTCGTGGAAATGAAGAATGTGGTCGGAAGTGCTTGGGTTTGCAAGTGGACAAATCTCAGTTTGTACCAGACGCTGCTACTTGCATACCAGCTATATGACTTTGGGGAAGTCATTTCTCCTCTCCGAGCCCCAATTTTCTCATTTGTAAAACAAAGCTAACATCATATATATCATAAAATCGTTACAGAGATCCACAGAGATAAACCTGCGAGAAAACAGGCACAAGGCCTGGCTCAGCGCTGGGCACATGAGAAACATCAGCGAATCTGACCTGACCTGCCATTTCTGAGACCCAGTGCTCTCTTAGGTGAAAAGAATAGGGTGTCTACCAACCAGGATCTGCCATGGGGTTTTTGTGAGATTTGTGTGAAAATATCTGGGGAAGCATAGCTCTTGCTAACTAAATAATGCTATTCATAAAGAGTTCATCAAGGATGTATGATTTGCTGCCCTGGCCTCATCTGGTGAAACTTTTAAACTAGCCTCCCAATCTATTGTCTCATAGATGGCATTTTACTCTTGAAAATTAATTTGCCTAACAAGGTACAAGTTAATGTTATTTAATTATTTAAAAATAGAAAGCAGTTTATTAAAACACTAAACATGTGACCTCTTAGTAATAATGGGGTCTGGGACATACAATGTAATACTGGCAAAATATTTTTCCAAACTACTACAGTTACATATTTTTTTATTCAATTACATATTTCTAATTCGACTAATACCCTATTTTTCATAACATCTTCCTTTTTAAACTACTGCCCAATTCTCATTTAATACCATATTAAACTATAAATATATTCATTGTAAAAATATATAAAAGTAGAAGAATTTAAAGTTAAATTGCTGTTAATTCCACAAGTCAACATATCACTGTATTTCTCACCAATTTTTTTCTTTGTATTTTGTACATTTTTAATATAATGGGTGTCACACTGTATTTTCCTTTTTTTTTCACTCAACACTATATCATAACCATTTCCCGATGCCAGGTTATTAAATATTATTTTTAAATGTTATTTTAAGAATTACATAATGTTCCACAGTATGCATGTGAATATTATTTAACCATTTCTTTTTATTGAAAATTTAGGTAATTTTCAATTTTTTACTGTTAGAGTTTAACGAAAATTCTTGTACATATATTTCTGTCTCTGATTATTTTCTTACAATAGCATTCATTCTATCCTTATCGAAAGCATTGACAATAGTTTATTGATTATCTTGAAAGAAAAATGACCCCCTCCCAAGTCCTGGGTTTGCTGATTTTCCTAGATAGAGTCTGGGATACCCCCTGGTGGAGGTTACAGAACATCGCCAGAACCTGTCGCATATGCCCTGACATGGGAGTTCCAAGATTCTGGGTGCGCAGCCTTAGGAATTCGGCATATGCAAAGCATTTGTCTCTCATCCCACCTTTCACAGCAGCAGCAACCACAACAACGACAACAGCACAGCTACAGGAAATTCAAAGGGAATAACCCAATGAAAAAAACTGAGAAAGCTCAGACCTAAAGTTGTTTTCAATTTGCAGCAAGGCCACTGGCTGCCTTGCCTCCCTCCCACCCCTGTGACTGACGCATAACAATCAGAGGATGTTTCCTCTGTGGTCCGAGATGTCCTAGACTAGAAATCGGCCCATTAGGACACTAGATGGAGCCAGATGGGAAAGTTTATGCTCTAGCTGCAGTGGAACCATTTTCTCTGCACTTTCCTTTTCAGGAACAGTTGCATGATATGGCTGATCTCACAGAAAACCTTGCTCTCTCTGGCATTCTTCTTCACATAAGCTGCCCTTAACCAGTCATTCATCAAACATTTACTAAGCCCTGGCCCTGAGTCACCTATCAGACACAGAGCTGAGTCACGCATAGTCCCTGCTGTGAAGGAGCTTGTGGGCCAGTGGGAGAGCCACCAAATTACCAAACTGACCTCTCTTTTCTTTGCTTCACTCCTCTAGTCCCCAGGCCCCTGGGCCCAGCAGCATCTCCCGACCGTCATCGCCGCTAGGTATATCTCCCTGCTTTTGTTCTTGCAGTCTCCTCTTTCAGGAAGGCCCTTCCTCTCCATTTTTTCCTGTCTAAATCTTGCCTCTATCAGCCCAATTTAAATGCTTCCTCCCCTGGGAAAACTTCCTGAGTCTTTCCACACAGAAGTCCTGTTTGGTTCCTTTAATGACCCTTTAGCGTAGGATTCTCAAACTTCGGTACAGGTCAGGGTCCCCTGGGGGACTGGATCCGACTCTCAGCGCTTCCGATTTAGCAGAACTGGGGCGCTGCCTAAGGAACACACATCCCTAACAGGTCCCCAGGTGCTGCTGACTCTGCTGGCCCAGGGAGCACACTAGGAGCACCATTTGCTTTAGAGCTTTCGAGCACTATCAAGTGCCAAGCATCAGGCTACACGTTAGTGATGGTACAGTGGCCAAGACAGTCCTTGCCCTTAAGGAGAGAAGAGGCTGGGGTGGAGGAGATCAACAAATAGGAGGACACCCTGCTGTGCCAGGGGAGGTAAGGAAGCTCCAGACACACACACACACCCACACACATGGATGGAATTCGCCGTCCCTGTGGAGGTGGGGGGACCAAAAACTTCCCAAAGTGGGTGGCATTTGAGCTGCCCTTGAAGAATTACTTAGATTTCACCTTCACCAGGAACAGGAAAGGTCAACAGCATGTGTCAAGGCACAGAGGTACAAAAGGACATAGCATAGTTAGATTGTGACAAAGGTTTATGAGGTGTGGGACACAGAGGGAATGGGCGGTATCCTTGGAAATGTGAGTGTGGCAGGAGATAAAGCTGGAGAGGTCGACATGAAGGCATCGAATGCCATGCTAAAAAGTTTTGATTTTATCCTCCAGCTAACGAAGAAATAATAAACAAGTAAAACAGAAAAGTGACATGGTAGAGATTTCCTTATGGCAGAGTCAGTCTGACTGCAGTGTGATGTTTAGATGCCAGTGGCAAGACTGGAGGGGCGAGGGTACTCACTGTTGTGACTGTCTAGGCAAGAAATGACAAGGACTGGACTAAAGCACTGGAATGGAGAGGACATGACAGACTGAGGAGACCTCGTGGACTTGGGCTGAACACTGCCCCTGTGAGGGAAAAATGCAAAGAGTTTTGGAACCGTAGCTTAGCTCTGTCCTTCCTCCCTGTCCTTCTCTAACTACCTCCCGTTCCTCGTTTTCTTGCCTGCCCCCAATAACTAGGTCCTGCTGGTCTCTGTAGTAGAACGCACACCCCCCGGATGTCTCTGTCTCAAATCCCAGTAGTCCTGCCTCTATCTGAAGCCGTGTTTCTTGTCAGATCTGTGTTCTGCTCCCTGCTTTGTGACACCATCTTAACTGAGGGGCCTTAGGACCACTTGCTGTCTCAGGCTTCTCATCTATCAAGTGGGGAAAATAATACTCTGCGCTGGCCTTTATCACGGTGTTTTTGTAAGGATCAAACACCATGACTGATGTGAGCAAGTTTTGATGCCTTACCATTGTCATGGAGCCTGTGGCTTCCTTTGGAAGCCATTGCCATTGACTAAAAGATCCCTACTTTGATAAAATTTGTGTTGCAGCTTGAGCAGAATCCTTTTATTTAACCTACGGAAATTCAAGTTAGACAACCAGGAATGTGTTTGCCAAAGTAAGCCAAATAGCACGGGAAATCGAGATACCATTTAAGGAGTTTGAAAATGATATGGATATTTAATCATTCAAAAAATATTTAGGAAGACCTATTCTGTGCCAGGCATTATTCTTACACTTGGGATACATCAGTGAGCAAAGTGCATACCCCCATGAAGCTTATAGTTTACTGGAGGAGACAGACACAATAAACATAAGTATATTAAATAGAATGTTAGAAGGTGGTAAATACTATGGAAAAACACAAAAGATGTAAGGGGATATTTACCTCTTTTCTATGATGTACCTAGCTCATTTTTTAATGAAATATATAAATAAATATTTCTTTTAATTTTGCTTATTTTTAATGCATGATAATTGATAATGAATTTATATTAATTAAACAAAACAGAAAATTCAAGTAGAATGACAATGATGATGATGATGATTATGAGGTTGAGGAAAAAGAGAAGGAGGAGGAG